>JABWIB010000465.1:26839-62419 GCA_016617825.1 Platyplectrum ornatum
CTAATTAAAACAGCATACAATCTCCTGAAAGCTAAATGTTTCCTGTCTCTATTTCCAGACACCAGACGAATGCTGCTCTAGTTTCTCTATGCCCTCTCCTCTGGATGGATGCAAGCATCAACCCCNGTGACAGCGTAGACCGACCACAGAAAATGTGGTCAAAAGTGATCAGAAATACTATATAGGGAGCAGATGGAGCATAGAAGGGGAAGGTTATGTTTAGGCTGTGGGGAGGGGATGGAACATAGAAGGTGAAGGTTAGGCTTGGGATGATGGGAGGGGATGGAGCATAGTAGGGGAAGGTTATGGTTAGGCTGCAAGGAGGGGATGGAACATAGAAGGTGAAGGTTAGGCTTGGGAAGATGGGAAGGAATGGACATAGAAAGGGATGGTGAGGGTTAGGCTGCGGGGAAGGGATGGAGCATCGAAATCAAAGGTGATGGTTAGGCCATGGGGAGGGGATTGAGCATAGAAATGGAAGGCGAGGGTTAAGTGCATGGAGAATATGAAGCATAGAAGGGGAAGGTTAGGGTTAGGTTGCAGAGAAGGGGTGGAGCATAGAAGAGGAAGATTAGGGCTGGTCTGCAGGGAGAAGATAAAGCATAGAAGGAGAAGGTGAGGGTTAGGCTGAAGGGAGAAAATGGTGTATATGTGGTTTGGCTATGGGGAGGGGATAGATAATTCGCAGCTCAGATGGAGTCCCCAGTGCAGGAAAGAGATGAATTGCCCTTAGACAATAGGCTGGGACAGCATACACACCCTACACTTAAAATAAACGTAAAAAAAAGACAATACAATCACAGTATAATAAAGATAAATTTATCAATTATAATCAGTTAGAAAAACGGGATGTTTAAAGTTCCGGATTGTGACCCTGAGGATTTCATACATTTCATACATACAGTTTCATACAGCTTGTATTGGAAAAGAGTGAACTTAACTTTTTTTTAATAATCATATTGAACGATCAGATATCCTTTAATATGATACTATCCATCTTTGGAGCACCAACACTATTTACATTATGTGTCATACGCTCATTGATTGTGTGATGTGTATTGTGTACCCTGCCTTAGGAGCAATGCTATGGTCTGTTTAAAACATGATTTCAAACCAGCTAAAAATAGTCTTGTAAGTACACCAGGAAAGATACAGTAAGCATTAAAACTGGGGAGATAATTACGACAAGAGCCAAAATGCAAATTAAAAATAAGCAGCAAAACCAATTACATTCTCAGTAGATTGCATAGTTTATAGCGGTAGTTGTTCTGTGTGGTGCAAAATATAATAATGATACATTTAGGCATTGGGATACAGCCCCTGTTAGCGAGATCACCCAGCAGAAGTAGTCATATCATTTGCATACAACGGTCTCCTTAATGGGGGGGGGGGGGAAATCATTAGCATAACGCGCTCTGACTCAGCGGCACTCACCGTGTAATTTACACTCGTCATATAATACTGTAACTATGGTAGGAATTGCCTCTGTTTGTGGCTGATGAATCAGGAGATAAGACGCAGTAAATTGTGATGACTGTAGACGCCGAACGCCAATAAGATGTTCTATACTTGGAAATCACTGTTTCAGTCCTGCCAATTTACAGGGTGAGAAATGAACTTTGGTTGGCAAACAAGTAAACATTTAGTTTTGAAGGTTTGGAGCAATGATCAAGACAAGTCTGGATTTATTGATAGGTAGAATACACTCCTAAAGACCTGTAACTGCTTATACGGGACTGGTTATAGGATGCCCAGTCATCACACAATGATTCTTCCAATGCATGCTTACACCTAACTATGGTCAACATAGCGCTGGCTCTAATAATATAGCGGTTTTTAGCGGTTTCTAAAATACCGACATGTCGTGGAATGCGGGGCTGGTGCCACCACGTGTAGATTTCGGGAAATGTGTCAAAAGGTGCACTAATGTAACAGCACACAGGTTGTCCTGCCGTTGACAAGTTGTCCCCCCTGCTGACTCCATATCCTCATTGACAGTTCTGACTGTCAGCCGCCCATTTTCTGCATTCACCAGCAGCCACTGCCAGGGTGAAGAGTGTCCATTACAGACATTTTTCATTTAATTCTGGTCACTGATGCCCCCAGATCCTAGCACTCTAGACAGCTGCCCAATGGACGCGCCAGAGCTGAAAACAATGTAAGTCATTATGTATTCCGTAACTCTGACTACAGACCTTCCCACCCATCTGTAAGGCAGCTATTAGGTGTTTGTCTACTATTGGGAAAAAAAGAAGCAAACTAAAGGTAAGCTGGAACTAGTTATGGAGAGATGACAAAGGGTGTGTGGTGGGATGAAGAAGGGTGTGTGGTGGGATTAAGAAGGGTGTGTGGTGAGATGAAGAAGGGTATGTGTTGGGATGAAGAAGGGTGTGAGGTGGGATGAAGAAGGGTGTGAGGTGGGATGAAGAAGGGTGTGAGGTGGGATGAAGAATGGTGTGTGGTGGGATGAAGAAGGGTGTGTGGTGGGATGAAAAAGGGTGTGTGGTGGGATGAAGAAGGGTGTCTGGTGGGATGGAGAAGGGTGTGTGGTGAGATGAAGAAAGGTGTATGGTTTGATGAACAAGGGTGTGTGGTGGGATGAACAAGGGTGTGTGGTGAGATGAAGAAGGGTGTCTGGTGGGATGGAGAAGGGTGTGTGGTGAGATGAAGAAGGGTGTGTTTTGGGATGAAGAAGGGTGTGTGGTGAGATGAAGAAGGGTATCGTGTGTGGTGGGATGAGGAATGGTGTCTGGTAGGGTGAAGTAAGTAGTCTGGTGAGATGAAGAAGGGTGTCGTGTGGTAGGGTGAAGTAAGTAGTCTGGTGGGATGAAGAAGGGTGTCGTGTGTGGTGGGATGAGGAAGGGTGTCTGGTAGGGTGAAGTAAGTAGTCTGGTGAGATGAAGAAGGGTGTCGTGTGTGGTGGGATGAGGAAGGGTATTTGGTAGGGTGAAGTAAGTAGTCTGGTGAGATGAAGAAGGGTGTCGTGTTTGGTGGGATGAGGAAGGGTGTCTGGTAGGATGAATTAAGTAGTCTGGTGGGATGAAGTAAGTACAGTGTAGAGATATATTTGGTATTTTGTAATAAAGCTTTGAAACCTGTATATAATCCGCTTGCAGAAATATCTTTATTTTAGTCGGATGACACCTAAGGGCTGTATTTATTATACATGCAAACTGTAATGAAAACATTCCCCCCCCCCCCTTTCCCGTCCTTGTCTGTCTCTATCTGCCCCCCCTCTCTATCTCTCTCACTACCTCATAAATAACGACTGAGTGTTCCCTTTATTAGGTTGGTTGGACCTTACTAATTAAAAAATGGGATTGCTTCTGGCCTAGGAGTGCCTTGAATAAATCACTGAGACACTGAGAGTGCCCAGAACTGAGAACGTTTGGGCGTCAATCTTATAGACCTTCTTTTCTTATCGATTTATACATCAACACTTTTTGATGTTTCCTGCAGATGGGAAAAAAATGTGTTTTAGAATCCATTTGTTGTATAAAAAGTATTTGCACACTACTCTGTAAACCTTCGTGGCCTTTAAAAGAAGAAAAAACTATTTCACTTGAAAATATCAGTTTTTGCTCAGTGGGAAATAACAATATTTTAGATGTACAGAAGGAATTTGTGTCGGGACTATATAAGTGTCCTAGTTATCTCGGTCTGGTGATTACTTCTTGAAGGGTTATGTTTCCCAGCACACATCTGACCAGCACACAAGAGCCTAAATTTACTAAGCAGGGAGATTGCAGGGAGATTGTGAGGATGTTGCCCATAGCAACCAATCAGATTCAAGCCCTCAGGTTCATTTTACATACAGAAGAATGTGATCTTGAATCTGATTTTCACTTTTCAATCTCCCTGCAATCTCACGGCTTAGTATATTTAGGCCCAAAACTCCAGCTATACAAACCATACTTGTATCGTGCTTGTTGTCAATGTAACATACCGCCCAACATGTGGCCGAGAGCGGGACAAATTAAGTCCCGCCCCTGATCCGCCCAAACCCTGCCCCAATTCGCCCAAAACCCCGCCCCTGGTCCGCTAAGCCCGTCCCTTTTATCGCCGCAAATGCAGTATATAGCGGTACTGTCTTGCTAAATGGTACTCACTATTGAAGCAGTGTGTTTCTGTATTTCTCTTACTGTTTAGCATGGTTTTATTACTCCCACCTGGCGTAGATGTAATGAAATAGTCTGATTTACTAATGGCTTTAAAGGGTTTAGTTGCGTTGCTAAAATACTCAGCACTTGGGAAGTATATGATTCAGATTAAATATTATTTATGCCAGTCCAAGAGGCCACATTCATATAAGATACTGGTTTTGCCCCTTTGTCCAGGAGAATAAATCAATATTGCACGGGACTAATCATTGGCCTAAATTTACTAAGCGGGGAGATTGCAGGGAGATTGAGAAGTGGGGATGTTGCCCATAGCAACTCATCAGATTCAAGCTCATATTCTCCAGTATGTAAAATAAAACTGAGAGTGTGAATCTGATTGGTTGCTATGGGCAACATCCCCACTTCTCAATCTCCCAGCAATCTCCCTGCTTGGTAAATTTAGACCATTATCTTAATAAAGACTACCAGTAGTTTATTGGTATTATTTACAAAGGGATTTTTTAAATTTTTTTTTGTCTTTTGTTGAAAATCGTGTATCGTCCTTCCATTCACATTGTGCTTGCCCAGAACCGAGATCTATGATCCGTAACACTACTCGTTGCGATTTCATTACTAATGTGCGGAGTTTGGCCGGGTAGACGGAAATGAGTCATGTAACCTGCACAGCATAGGCTGGACAGAGGGTCTGGCTTATGGATCTTTTCTGACACGACACACCACCACACATTGAGATATGTGCATAAGTGTTTTGGCATGGATTGAAACTCGTAACTGGCCATAGTTCTGTACATGTAAAGAGAGTGCCAGAAATGGTAAGGCCTGAGGAGTATTCATACACAGGGTTTGACAATCCAAAGGCTCACAATGATACTTCTTAATACCAATGCACATAAAAATGTCCACATCGGAATCGCACACACAGTCCTATGCAGAAGGGTGTCGTATGGAATTAGATCCATACTACAAGACCTGTCCCCAACTGTACAATTTTAATGTTTTATATTATTTACATGTGTGTCCAGGTCCAATCCCGCGTGTATTCACATCACGCAGTGTGTGAGCAGTAAAGGCTACAAAGACTATATGGCATTGAAGTGGTACTAAAATGTTCTAATGGCTGGTATCATCACATCATCATGTCTAATCTCCATTGACGTCATTTGCAACAATAGAACACGTGCGCTTACTAAAACTATATCCCCTTGATGCTGAAGAGTACAAAGATTTCAAATGCCACACATCATATTCTAATGAAATAAATTGTATCGCTTAATCACATATGATTTCACTCTACATTAAAGGAAAATCATGCGTTGTATTAAGCTGTAGCGGTCTTTCTTTTTATTTACAACTCAATAGAATATTTAAGTACTTTATTTTGTCATGAATAGAACTTTTTTTTCTACTGTGATCTCATTGATTCCACATAGTCCACGGCCAACTGCAGCATTTCAAGACCACAGACACCAAAACATATTAAAGGTGAACGTCTACGAATTTTGGTGACCACCCCCGAACTTTGAGAGACAATAAATGAGACACAATATAGAGACTTGGCTTATGAAAAGGAAATACAGTTTATTAAATGGCTAATTAAAATAGGTAATTTTGGGCTGAAAGGAAGCGACAGATGCAATGGGTGTCATGGTTCATGGGCGGTAGGGTCTATTTTTTTATTGTTGTCCTTCCCCATTCTGGTGTTTCCAGTACAGGAGTGACGGCTGAGGGCCATGACCTGCTAAGAGTAAGCAGCTCCAGTCTATCCCCACCATCAGGGATTCTAGTGTAGACCGGACACCTTGGTATGTCATAACCTGTGACCACCTCTACAGTTACTGTACATTTTTATTCAAAGTCACTCCTCTTTCACAATGTGGGTGACTAATACTGGGACCCAGTCACTAGGAACTGTCCACATGGTGACAACCTTAAGGTTTGACCCCCATTACTTCTAAAAGCAACAAGTTAGAAACAGAACATACTAGCCAAAAGAGGAAGGGAGGTAAAACATAGGAACCATGGAGGTCAGACACCAGTTCCTCACTCCTAACCGTGCTCCAAAATATTTTACATAAAACCCAGTACAGCCGGGTAAGGGCTTGGAAAGTGTTCCGGGCCTATGGACGTTCTCAGATCTCATTTGCATATGTTATAAGGTATAAAATGAGAGCATGGTCTCAGTTTTCACCTTATTATATAAAGTGAGGAGCCCCATGTTGCTATAGCTGAGCCATAGGAGTTTGTTACTCTCAGTTGTGCTATAGTGATCAGGTGCTGCATGAGAGGAAGGTTAGTATAAGTGGAGAGAACTACCGGGTCAATCGACAAAGCCCTTTTAGCTGGTAAAGATCATTAAATACAGCAGTGTAGTGTCTAAATAGGTACAGTTGGATGGTATATCACTTCCTATTAACCCTGTCCTACTTAAAGCAATGTCCAAAGTCCAATGTCCTTTTTCCCCTAACCAAAATAAAATCGCATGAGTGACAGTCCAGATTTTGGACCTTCAGTTGGAATGTTGGAATGTTGAATTTAATTTCTTTTGACCTGTTTGTTTGTTCACTGTCTATTGATGAATACATTTTTTTAATGAGAAATATAATATTTTGTCTGAGAATGATTGTTTTTGTCACTGAAATGGTTTAATATGTACCTGTCTTCAATGAAATGTATTGGCGTAATTAGAGTGGAATTAAATTCTTTCGAAAAGCTCCTATTCCATGCATATTAGCTAGCATTATTCACAGATGTGGTATGGATGTCACTCAACTCCAAGCTCTCTTTACCTTCTTACATGTTGAATAACAACAAACAATGATCAGATAATATAAGAATATTAACCCGAGGCGTTAAATTGAGGTATATTAAAAAGCTTCTGGTAGATGGTATGATATTTTGACAGCCTATAGGACTGTGGAATCCTTCAAATTCTAGAATCGGACATTTGGGTAAAATATATTGAAATTTTCCAGTGGGAGGATAATTGCGTAGTCAGGTTATTCACTGCTGGGTGTGGTGAAAATTTATAGTTGCATATGTTAAATAAGGATACACTTTGGGTTAAGTATTGGTTATGCCATGGGCATGGGCACTCGATTTGATTTGATTGAGGCTTTGTTATGTCAACGCAAAATTGTAGCATCTAGAATTTGGAACCTGTGATGCCTAATCAAATAACCATTGGTGTGGGAGGATATTTGGGACACATTCTGTTAAGCAGTAGGTCAAACAGTCAATGTGGGTTGTGGGGTGTGGTATCGGCAACAATGCCCCTTCGTTAAAATGAATGTACTGGATACAGGCAAAATGATGCACAGTGACCGTATTACGTGTGTGTGCATGGACGTGGACTGGATCCTCAGTGGGCACTCTGAGCGCCATTCACAGTATCCAGACTTCTGAATGTCATGTGATTTAAACTTGCGTCCACCTTTAGACCCCCACTGGTGGTTGTATAGAAAGGTTAGGTTAGGGTTAGGCTATGGTGACAGAATGGAGCAAGAACGGGGTGGGTTAGGTTTAGGGGATGAATAGGAGGAGAAAGTTAAGGTTAGTCCACAGGGAAGGATGGAGTGTAGAAGTGGAGGTTAGGGTTAGCTGCAGGGAAAGTAGAAGTTGAAGAAGGGAATGGTTAGGGTTAGTCTGCAGGGAGGGGATGGATATGAGAAGCTTAGGGCTAGGTTGTAAGGAGTACCTGGTTAATAGAAGGTAAAGGGTAGGGTTAGTCTTTGGGGTGGGGATGAATATTAAAAGGTTTGGGTTAGGCTGTAAGGAGTACCTGGTGAACAGAAGGGGAAGATTAGGGTTAGGCTACAAGATAGGAAGGGGCGAGATAGGCTAAGCAAAAGATTAAGATTTGGGTTTAGGGAAACTCTGATCTGTCTGTTTGGGACATTTACTTTCTGCCTGGCTGCCTGTTCACCCCCGTGAGGCTATTCTTTCTATCCATCCTTTCAATCAAGTCAGTTTTCCGAACATATAGATATATGTACAGTATGTGTCCTTTTGTATTTAATGTGCACTTACATGAGGGAAATGGCGCTAGTAATGGAAATGACATTTGATGGGTACATTTTGTCTTGAATGCATCTCTTCATCAGTTCTCTTACTCTCAGTTGTAGTCTTGCAAATATCCACCTTTAAATGTATTCCCAGCTCTCGCCTTCAGCTATGGTTCTTACTGATGGTCTTCTGTTGAATTTTAATTACCTGCTCAGTCGATGATGATTTGCAGCCTCGGTTAAATCGTCTCCAAGGTCTGAAATTCGCGGAGGGATCCATATATCACTTTAATGACGGACGGAGGGGACACGTCTAAAACTATAATGTTTGTTTTCTCCAGCCGATCCAATATTGATGACACTATCTCCTGTTGACCAAGCTGCGTCATAGGGTTTCTGTACATTTACGGAGTAGAAATATGCATATAAACTAATTAAGGGTCTGAAAGCTAGACGATGCATTTTCACCATCATTTATTAATGCTACAGTCTGTTCATCCTTTGTCTTGTTTTATTATTGCATTGGTTGTTCGCTGGTGTTGTATAAATGAAGGTTAATAAGAATTAATAATACTTGTACACAGTAGAATGTAATAAATGTCATGCAGACAATATTGTCTGTGCTGCATTATTAGTTCATACTAAGCTTTCAGTTTATTACAAGAATGAGATTGAACACAATCCCCCCCCCCCCNTTCCCCTGTGTTCTGCGTGTTGTAAATCAAATGGGAATTTTCTGGTCTGCTGTTGTTCAGATAGAATTCAGGTGGAATTAAACCGTACCTGGGTAATTGACTGAAACAATTGCATTGGAGCTAATGGGTTAAGGGTTTTTTTTTTGTATTAAGATGAAAGGGTTAATATGCGGGTAGCAAGTCAAAAGTGTCTAGACAGTGCTCCTCATATCAGGATTAATCAGATGGAGCACGAGTGGGGACCAGGGTAGGCGCTCTGGGATTTAAGTCACTCTCAGAAGCTCCGCCTCATGGTACTAAGGATTGGGGGTGATGTCGACTGTATCTATTTTGAAATAGTATTTATGTAAAAAATAATTTTTCGGCATTTTACTCCATTCATAACACCAACATGTGGGGATTGGAGAGTTAAGGTTAGGCTATAGGAAGGGGATAGTTGGGGATAGGCAGTTGGGAGAGGAAGGTTAAGGTTAGGTTGTTGAGAGGTGAGAATTTAGGTTAGGCTATGAGGATAGGAAGGTTAAGGTTAGGCTGTAGGAAGGGGATAGTTGGGGATAGGCCGTGGGGAGAGGAAGGTTAGGTTGTAGGGAGGTGAGAGTTTAGGTTAGGCTATAAGGATAGGAAGGTTAAGGTTAAGTTGTAAGAAGGGGATAGTTGGAGGATAGGCAGTGGAGAGGGGAAGGGTAGGGTTAGGCTGTGGGGAAGTTTGAATATAGGTTGTGGGGAGTTGAGAGTTTAGGTTAGGCTATGAGGATAGGAAGATTAAGGTTAGGCTGTAGGAAGGGGATAGTTGGAGGATAGGCAGTGGAGAGGGAAAGGCTATGTGGAGGGTGTGGGTTAGGGTTAGACTATGGGGAATGTAGGCTTAGGGTAGTGGAAGGAGAGGGTAGGGTAAGGATTAAGAAAAGGCATTGGGGTTTGAAAAACTTACCTGTTCTTGCTGCCTGTAGATCACAAAAACAGCACCAACTTTACGGTTATACCCCGTTCCCCGCCCTGATTATTTATTCCTCAATATGTTATAGGATATTGTTTTCTTATGAGCTGTAAATATATGTACTTACTCACTGAATAAGGCCAAACCTGTTTGGGCCCGTCTGAAGATAGTCATAACAGAGGGAATTCATTTTTAGAAAATGTTGTTTAGTTGCAGCCTCAAGACGACATAGTGATATTTTCTTTACAAATTGCGCCAATAAGTGATTATTATCCCAGCCATAAAAATAATGAATCCCCCACTTCCCGAGCTGCCCATAAATAATGGCTGTGCCGCAGGGAATCTATCAGCTGTTTTAATGAAGGCGCTTTTATTGCATTGTTATAGTTAGGGAAAAAGTATAAGGTATAAAGTTGTGTGCACTTTTACCAATGTTATTTTCCAAGCCCCCAGGTGTATAAATCCGAAATCTGCTTCCGAATCTACTGAACGCATCTTACAGATGCTGGAAAGATTTTGAGGATAAACTTTAATTTTAGTCTGTTTAAGCCGTGATAGATTACTGAGGATTATGCACCATCGCGAGTTCACATTTAAATACAGTAATTGGCAACCAGCCTGTGTCAGATGATGCTACAGTTATATAAATGAGAATCCCAATAAATAACCTGAAAGAGTTTAATATCACTATAAACTTATATTAAGAAGTTTACTCGCACAAGGAAATATATCACATTCCATTTGTAGAAATGCCATGATAATGTCATATTGGAGCGGCCTCATGTCTAAAAGGTTTCCTATTTATTGACTTTTTTTATTTTAGTGAGCAGATAATAGCAACTTAAACTCCCCCTCCTCCTTAAAGTTATAGCCCGCAATGACAATTTCATGTCTCATACACGTTGAGGATGTTACTGCTCCATTCCACAAACAATACTCAGACGCCAACAGGTAAGCTTTCCTCAACCCTTATTCAAACAATCGCCTTTCCATTATTCTAACCTTCCCCTTTCCCACAGCCTAACCTTCCTCTTCTCCATATCCTCCCCGCAGTCTAACCCTAACCCTCCCTTTCCCACAGCCTAACCTTCATCTCCATTATCCTAACCCTAACATTCCCCTTCACACAGTCTAGTCTTCCTCTTCTCCATCTCCTCCCTGCAGTCTAACCCTAACTCTCCCTTTCCCACAGCCTAACCTTCATCTCCATTCTCCTAACCCTAACCCTCCCCTTCCCACAGACTAACCTTCATATTCTCCATTTCCTCCCCACAGTCTAACCCTAACCCTCCCTTTCGCACAGCCTAACCTTAATCTTCTCCAACTCCTCCACACAGTCTAACCCTAAACCTCCCTTTCCCACAGCCTAACCTTCATCTTCTTCATCTCCTCCTTGTAGCCTAACCCTAACACTCCCTTTCCCACAGCCTAACCTTCATCTTCTTCATCTCCTCCTTGTAGCCTAACCCTCCCCTTCCCACAGCCTAACCTTCCTCTTCTCCATCTCCTCACTGAAGCCTAACCCTAACCCTTCCCACAGCTTAACCTTCATCTTCTCCATCTCCTCCTCATAGCCTAACCCTAACACTCCTCTTCCCACAGCCTAACCTTCCTCTTCTCCATCTCCTCCCCACAGTCTAACCCTAACCCTCCCCTTCCCACAGCCTAACATCCATCTCCATCCCTTTTTTGTATACCCACACTCATCTGGGTTGCGTGACGTCTCCTTCATCCACATTGGTTTACTATGGAAAAGAAAATTACTGTCCACCCCCTCCGGCTTAGCAGGTTTACTCAAACGAGTAGGGCTCTTCACCCTCCTGTCATCTCCCTCTACCTGGCCCCTAATTCCCCTCTCTATCTCTCCTGAGATAATCTCCGCCTCTCTTTATCAACTTCTTCCTTCATTATATGGCTTTTTCATAGAAGTGTAACCATGCTTTCTGCTTTATTCTATATGTACAAATTGCAATTTACGTAGCGGTTGGAGGAGGAATATACATACATGAATTCCGCAAGGTGGGTTGGGGGGGTACACCAACATGTTCTGTTTCTCCTGTAATCTGGAGCTGCGGATACTGTGTGGCACCATATAAATACCATTTATTATGATGATGATGATGATGATGATTATTATTATTATTAATAATAATAATAATAATAATAATAACGATATTCCCTTTTTTTACATCTTTAAATAATTAGGGGGATCCTGTTTCGGGGTTCTCGGGGAGTATGGAAATAAGAGACCTGACATTAGGGAATGCTAAAAGAAGAATTTGGTTTTCATGATCAATCAGCATAGAAAATGACTGTTGCATATTACGCACAACATAAAGACGTTATTGTGGTAGGGTGCCAGGATTTGAAACAGCCCGAACAAGCCTGAAGCAATCCGTCAATAAGGAAACAGTAGCATACCAATTATACAATTAGTGAAAAACAATTATCTGAGGTCTGGGGCCGGTGGGAGGCATTCCTCTGGGAATCAGACTAGGTCCCCAGCAAAGGTCCCACTCGAGTCTGCGATGGATAATTGCTTTTGTGCAATTACTTAAAACAAGATAGGTCGTTTTTCCTATAATTTATTGGCACACTGCTGCTATTTTATTGGCACTAAAAGATTTTCAGGATCTGGTCTTATTGCTATACATCAATGGTTTACCTGCTACGTTCTTTAATTGTGTGGACCTGGACAATGTATAAGAATGTTTCAAGCAGGCACATAACTGCAGGGGGCGCAGGAGGTGCCCATAACAGCTGCCACCCCTTGACAGCTTAAAACACTGCAATGTGCCTACAAACAGGTCTGGGCTTCGCTGGGCCCCGGGTAACAAAAATTAGAAGGAGGACCCCCTCCTCACCCCAATTCCCCACTGTCGCGGGTCATAGCCAATAAGGATCCCCTCAGCCAATCAGGAGGCCCTGATTGGCCGTGGCAGTGGGGGATTGGAATGGGGGGGGGATGAGGGCGATTACCAGCGCCATGAGGACCCCTTGTGGTGTCCCTTTTACTTTTTAGAGGAATGATCCAATGATTCAATCCAGACACAATGGTACAATACAAAATGAGGACCGGCTTCCAGTACTGTCAAGTCCTTTAAACTCAGATGGTTCAGTACTGGATGCGTATTGTATTTTTGTCTGTAACTTTTTGTTTTATTACAGTCATACGTATTTTTTTTTCTTGTTCGTAATAGATTGTCGAGAGCAGGTCTTCCCAAGGGAAATATCTGACAGACAAATAAACTATTCTTTCTGTGTACTTCAAAACAATGCCACTATGTGTAATCACACAAAAAGTTTATAAGAAACATAATAAACTTTCTGATAAAACATTTACGAATAACCTACAAAAGCGGAAACATCGTGAAAATCTGTCATTTAAATGCCAAATTTATACCACAACGCTGCAGTTCCACTAGTGACAACATTGTATTGCGGAGGTTGAAGGAAGGATCCCAAGCATTACGAGTAAAGTACAACTGTATCACCTATAACTAATACTTCCATAAACATCTGTACGCAAAGAGGCTTTCAGTATTGTGCGGTGTCACTAGCATTATTTCTGTATTGGGCCCTGGTCGTCATATTGCATAGAGGTCAGTTTAAATCTCTGTATTGTGCAGGAATCATTAGTAAGCTGATGAAATCCTGTCTCTATATGTATTGTCTTGTATAGGTCACTCATTGTATTATATACCCACGGTGTCTGCATGGGGCCAAATCCCAGCTACGGATCCAGCAGCCCAGACTTGGAGGAACGCCACTGTGAAACATGCGTGCAGCACGTGATATGGCGGCCCGTGGCCACCTAGCCTACAGCACTGATCCAGCCTGTCAAAACTCCTGGCAAGTGGCGCCACTTAATATTAACCAATAGAGGCTATCACTTGACTGCTCGGAAGTAGTGTTCGGAAGTAGTAATTTCATCAGAAGGGGTCCCAGAGCAAAATAGTTTGAGAACCCCTGTTATACCCAAAGGTGCTGGTATATTCTGTACTCCACTGTTCATAACTCCACCAAAGTATATTATCACTGCTTAAGTTGGACCCCAGGAAAAAAAGAAGATGATAGAGGATGCTAAGGGGGGCTAGGACCAGTCAGAACTAGCTGAACAACGTACTTGTCCACGCTGTTGTAAATGTGAAAATCCCGCTATTGCGGAGCCCCCATTGTCACTGCTGATCTTCTGTCGTTCCTTTATCTGCGATAGCTCTGTTGAAGAAAGGGCTGTCGGACTTGCGATTCACATCAAATGGAATGTAACAGGGACCCAGATTTGACACCCACCCCTGTCCACCCTGCCACATGATACCCCTATCTATCCTGGACCTTCTCAACTTCCGCCCCTCCCTACAGGAACACATTCCCTTAAGGGGCTATAGAAAAAGGAGCACACAAAATGGCGGTTCAACAGCTTTTACGGTCCGTCTGATCCCCAGATTCTAACTGTGTTAGAAATCCCGCCCGTAATCTCTGTGCGCTGCCAGCAAATTTGCCCATTTTCCTCATTCTGTCTTTGGCGGGATTCTGAAGGACTTGTGTTGAACTTGACTCAATATTAGGGTCACCTATGGGAAAGCCCATAGCAAGGGAAAGGGTTAGACTGCGGGGAGTAAACCAATCGTACAAGAGGAAGGTTAGGGTTATCTTGTGGAGCAGGGAGGGGAAGATTAGGGTTATGGAAGGGGAGGGTTAGGGTGAGGATTAAGATAAAAATTGGAATTGAGGAACACAATTTTATTTGCAGGAACAAGTTGACACCGTTCGTATGGTCCAAACCTGTGAACCTGAGCATGTTCAATTCTCCATCCTCCTATGAATGTATGTTGTATACTATGGCGTATACATGCTGGGGAGAGGGAGCATTTCTGCCTATCATATAGTAAGGGCTTGGCTTTTAATCTATGCCCCTGCCACATTTTACACAGAATTGGTACATAACAAAAAGTCTGTAAATGCATGGGGAGTACCCTTACATGCACGGACTATAGAATTGCACCTTCCGTACACTGGCATTTACGCGACTGTGATGTTAATTGAACAAGATTTGGTCCATATATCTCTGAAAAAAACATTTTGTATTGGAATGTTGTTGTCCTTTTCTTTCAGCCACTACATCACTGCACACCATACAAAATGTTCTTGTCTAGAGTAGCACCGGCGATCAAATGTGCAGATATTCCCTCCAGAATGCAGAACAAAGTGGTCAGTTAAGCGCCTCAGGAAGTCAAATAATTGACACGCTGGGAACGCTGATCAAAAGCTGTTTACTTAAAAATAAAGTACAAAGACTACACTAGTTAGACCCTACTTCAGCTCAAGAGCACTTTGCTTGTTGAAATTCTCATTTCAGCCTGACCGGAAATCGTTTCTTCTCAATAAATCACAGTATAAGTAATTGAGTTGGCCTACAATTTCATCTCTTAGGAGTTATTATCATAAAATCATCTGTCCATGGAGATCATTTGTTTTTGCTCCCTGTGTAATAGAAATAAAAGCACAAATAAAAATAGGACCGGAAAAAAAACAAAAAACAAAACATGAGATAACGGAAGATAAATGCTGCAATTATTTTACAGATGATTTAGATATCCTGGGTCAAAGCAAGTCAGTTGAGGTGTGAGTCTTCATAGGAAAGGGAGGGGTTTCAGTTATTGAGTACTGAGTGCTGTTTAGAAATCCATTGCCAGCAGCTGACAGCCAAAGCTGTCATTTTCTTGCAATTCGCTCAGTCAAGCTCTCTGACTGATGGCTTCTGGCAAGAAGTGCCGGGATGAGCTTGCAAGTGGTTGGGATGTACAGTACCAACTTGTTTATTGATTTTAATTCACTACCATTTTAAAGTTGGAATTTGTTTTAAGGTATGATTCAAGGTTAGTCATATAATGGAGTAGTTTTGATAGTCCTGTTCCCAGAAACTATACCCCAAAGAAGATGGAAATAGTGAAATAAATTAATTATGACATGGGGCTCTCTGATGGCTCAGCCGACAGGTAGGTTTTTCACCAACCTCAATCTTTTTTGTAATCTTTAACCTAACCCTACCATTCCATCCATAAAACCATAACCATCTCCTTCCTGCAGCCTCCCCAGCCTACTCCTTTCCCTCTCCTAGCCTAACCTTCCTCTTTTATGCTCCAACCCTTCACCATAGCCTAGCCCTCCCTGTCTATGCTCCATTCCCTCCCTGCAGCTTAATTCTCATTCTCTCTGTCTATGCTCAATTCCCTCTTTGTAGTTTAATACTATACCTCCTGGTCTATGCTCCATCCACTCCACGTAGCCTAACCCTCCCTGTCTATGCTCCATTCCCTCCCCACAGCTTAATACTAACTCTCTCTGCCTATGCTCCATTCCCTCTTTGTAGTTTAATACTATACCCCTCGGTCTATGCTCTATCGCCTCCCGTGGCCTAACCATCCCTGTCTATGATCCATTCCCTTCACATAACTTAATTCTAATTTTCCCTGTCTATGCTCCATCCCCTCCTTGTAGCCTAACCATCCCTGTCTATGATCCATTCCCTCCCCGTAGCCTAACCATTTTGCATTTGCTCTATGCTCCATTCTCTCCCCATAGCTTAATCCTAACCCTCACTGTCTATGCTCCATCCACTTGTTGATCAACACTTACCTATGTTAAATATATGCATTTAAACAGTAACAAGGGAAGCTATTTGGATACTGAAGTAGACAAATAACTCACCAAGATGTAGTCTATTAGTTCGATGAAATTCAATGAAATTCCTCATGCAATGTCTTGGCCATATAAACAGGAGCATAGAGATTTCATCACCTCTATTTCACCAATGGACAGAAATGATGCCAAATGTAATGATGTAATAAAATCTTTACCTTTCCATCTGGGATTTTGATTTGGACAAATGGTTTCTTCCTTATCTCATCTGCAGCAATTTTCCCAACAACCCGGTCTACAAGTACTCACCACTTTCTGAATAAGTAAATATAACGCGAAGGCTTGATCATCCAATATCTGAAGTGTCATTCATCTCTCTCTTCAACAAAAAAATAAAATAAATAAGGTTGTGAGTGGGCTGATAAATACAGGTGCCTGAAATTTAATTAAGTTATCAATTTCCACTAGAACAAGACAACGTTTTTCATAACCAAATAACTATTTTAGACTCTTTGAAGGGAGATTATATAAATCACAAGGCTATCACAGATTGCTTTTTCAATAGTCATGAAAAAAGTCTCCTTTACTCAAAGAACATTTAATAGATTGGCACGCCATTCCGGCTATAAAATTTTCTTTTTCTTTTATAACATCTCCTCTTCAGTCGTTTCATTAATTTTCTGAAACAAGCTCATAGTGTTTCAAAAACAATTAATAACTCATCCACGCAGATATGATAGTGAGATACAATTGGGTGGTTAATGAATAATGCTCTTGCCAAAAGAAAATCCTCCTATCGGATTCCTATAAACTTTTTGGACGCAGAACATAATGTATGAAAAGGATCAATTCTTATTGTGTATGCATCTTCTGCACTCAATGAGGCTATGATTTCCATAGACAGAATTGAATTTGAATTGAGATGGAAAAAAAAATGGTAAAATTGTGTTTATTGCATTTAGCAGAACAATTGTCCAACACTAGAAAATAATCCAAAGCTGAAGTGATTTTCTGGCATGGCTAAATATATTGATGTAGCTCTGAGATGAAAAATGGGCAGTATTAAGAGAAATAAGTATTATTATGCATTGTATTATAATTATCTACAGTTACCTAGGTTCATGATATTTGACAAGTTTATGGTCATTTGCAGGGGTTCACCCAGAGGGTGGGGCAGAGGCTTCAACTAAGTAAGTGGCCTGCTTAGGCTGGTATTGTCCCATTTCTAGACTCCTAATATTTCCCCACATGTGTTATATGTGGGATATATCAGGAAACTCAAGTTGTCACACTATTTCAAGTGATCTGAGATGGCACACTATAATGTATGTGGGGTAAGGCTTGGGAGTATACGCTAGTGATGTGAAGGGTTAAAATGACCAAGCAGCTGCGATAGTAGTACCCTGGTGACCTCTACATAGAGTACAAGAGGCACACAAAGGGCATGGTTGAAAATGTTCCTGTGCCAAAAGCCCTTAACCTTTCCCTTGTGTTACCCTAATCTTAACCCTCCATCTCTCAAAACCTAACCCTATTCTTCCCCTTCCAACAGCCTAACCTTCAGAGTCTCACAGACTAATTCCAACCTTACCGTTTTATCAGCCTAACTTTAACACTCTATCTCTATAAAGATTTTCAGACTGAGAAAGGCATCCCAAAGACAGAAACATAGAAAGTGACGGCAGATAAGAGCCACATGGCCCATCCAGTCTGCCCCATTGTGTATTTAAAACTATGCCATCCTAAATTTAATCGCTATTTTGTTTGATACTCAGAATACCCTTCTATTTATCCCAAACATGCTTTAACTGAAACTGAAACTCATACCATATTCATTATTTCATACTTTTTCTTTCCCCTGATTTAATTAAAAGCTATAAATCCCCAATTAATTCAATAATTTTCTGTTTCCATCCTGTATATATATATATATATATATATATATATATATACAGTGGTCGAAGTGGACATTTAGAAGTGGGGGTATGGGCATTTAGAAGTGGTGGCATGAAAATACCGAATATAATAGAAGTCAATGAAGATTTGTAGTTTTTCAATTACATGATTGGGAGAAGTGCCGTTATGGCATACCACCGTACCCCCGTATACACCCCCACCTCAAGCCCTATATAAATATATATATATATATAAATATATATATATATATATATATATATATATATATATATATACATTTATAATGGTTTTACCTGATCACCATAGCTATCAAAGGGTCATCTGTCAAATCTATCTTTGCCAAATTTACATCCATCACAGAATATGACATTTTGTACAAAGGGATTATTTTATTTTAACCTTCCACAATCTTAAAACAACTAAAAAAAGTTCAAATAAGAAAGCAAAACAATGGCCAAAACTTGTGATGACCTATGATTAAACTCACGTAAGCCATTAATACAATAAAGTCCTCATGATTAATGAAAATAGCCCTGTTCTACCAACAGAAACAACATCATCCCATTATACTCTATTAAATAAACCAATGGTTGAGATTTATAATTACTTTATCAACCATTGATTGTGGAGAGTGGGAGAAAAGATTTATCACTTACTGCATTCAACATCATTAAGGAAAGTTAATTATTTGGGAGGTTGTATTCCTATGGTCACCAACAGCATTTGTATGTTTAAACTGTCATCAAATCAAGAAATAAAAGAAATATATAAAAATGCAAAATAAAAGTAAATAATATAGAGCCTGCTCCTGGTATGGTTCTATGGTTGAACACATAGTAGTTCACAAATAAATACACCAATGAACAGACGATTGATGTCTAGGGTGTACCTCAACATTTTGCACTCCAAAGTATGGAGAATGGCTGTAGTAATAACAATTTGATATGTGTATTTTTATTCTTTATTCTATTCTGAATATGTTTATTGTGATTTTTTTTATATATTCAAGTTTTTTGTCTCTAAATAATTTTTAAATTTTGTATTTTTTCCCCTTTATTCCGCTAACACACACACACACACACACACACACACACACACACACAAACATATATATATATATATATGTGTCTGTGTGTGTGTGTAATTTGAAAAAATCTACATACGTATAAAAATCAAAATATCAGACAATAAAAAAAGAATACAGACACTGTTATAATGCATAACATGAAAAATCAGACCGCTTTTATATATATTCCACAATTTTCATCATATATATATATATATATATGTGGGAATGTAAAAGTGGAGTTGTTTATTGCCCATAGCAACCAACAGGTTCTAGCTAGAATTTGATTGGTTGCTATGGGAAACATCTCCCCTTTGCAATTTTGCAGCTTAGTAAATATAGGCCCAGGCCACCTTAGGATGTCACTGATATATGACAAACATTTATTTTCTTTGCTATTTTCCATGTCCATGTCCTTTAAATCCTTTCCTCATTCACCTATTAGATAGACATGAGACCACGTCCTAGGCTTCCATTCACACAAGCCAGACCCCCCATCCTCTGTTGGGC
Organism: Platyplectrum ornatum; assembly: GCA_016617825.1. Classification (NCBI taxonomy): domain Eukaryota; kingdom Metazoa; phylum Chordata; class Amphibia; order Anura; family Limnodynastidae; genus Platyplectrum; species Platyplectrum ornatum. Next base: position 46,729 of record JABWIB010000465.1, read on the forward strand.
CAGTAGGATTGCAATTAGATTATCAGTGCATTAGAGAAACACAAGGCAGCAATACTGTCATTTCGTGACCAGCAATTGAGTTACAGGCATTTCTCTCTAACAGGGGATCATGTAATCAAATGAACATTAAAGCAGGAGGTACATTCGCCGCATGTCCGTTTTGTCTCATGTGCAGAAATAAAACCCATTAGAATGAAACGCAGATTATTTCATTGATGTGTGATGCTTAGCTATCTGCTGTTCTATTATAACCAGTCTCGGCAAGCTCAACGCAAGGTTGAAAAGATCAAGGGCTCTATGTAATCCTTTTATTCCATTTGTCGTGACTTTACATTAATATATGTCTAAATGTACATCAAGTGAGGGATATTGATCATATTTTTCGTTTTTGATGTTGTTGATGCCATTCCCTTATTGCTAAAATTGGCCAATGCTTTGGATAGTAGCTGTTATGAGGCCTCACAGAAAGAGGTACTAAATTTACTAAGCTGCGATATAGGAAAACCTTGAATCTTATTGGTTGCAAAGGGCAATATCCCCACTTTTCCAATCTCGCAGTTTAGTAAATTTAGGCCTAGGTGCATGGTGACAGGAAGTTAAAGAGATTGATTTGGAGATTAGGTCCAGTGACTGAGTGGAAAAGGATGGAGATGCTAATAGGTCTTCCGTAGAGTCCATCTTTGTCAGGAATCACCCTGGTAAATTGGATATTTCCCACTATGGACTTGCAATATCCAGTTTCACCCCTAGGGGTGGTCATGATCATGTCTGGATTGTGGATGTTCTCTTGACCTGACTTTAGGGGCTGCTGTTGAACTATTGAACCATTATGAACTATTAGTGGACTTGCTTGATTGCTAGTACCTGCTCAGTCAGTTTATATACCTTCTTCTCATTCGGGTCTCCACTGAAGTTGTACTCTTGCTTGAGCTGCTATACTGTACTTCTGTTGTTTGACCTTAGCTGGTACCTCATCCGTGCCTCTCAGGTTTACCTTAATGTATGTGTTGTGTTATTACCTGTACTCCTATGCTTAGTTTACTCCTGGCTTGATCAGTAAATTTCATTCCCGATACCCAACCAACCATCCATGTGTTCTGTATCTTTTTATCTGAGTCTGTTGAAGTCATTGATGTAGTGTTCTATTTCCTATAATAAACTCAGCTTCTCTTATTCCGGTCTCTTGTGAGATGTGAGATTTTCCATTTGCAGATGGAGCCTTCATGTCTGTAATGCAGACTCATCTGTATTGTTGGCTTCTTCTCTCATTGACAGCTGAAGCAGTCAGTGAAAGATGCCGGCGGTGATGCCAGCGTCTTTATGTTTTAGCATTGATTTCTATAACACGCAGATATATTGGTATGACTAGATGTCATGACTGCGGGTAAGTGAAGAGAAAGGGAGAGTGGACAGGTAAATAAGAGTAGAATGGAATTCAATAAGAGAGGTAGGTAGGGTGAATATAGAGGGAGCAATGGAAAGAGATCTATAGAGGGAACATTGGGAAGAGGAGTAGAAAGGGTAGAGGGGGAGCAGCAGGTAGATGGGTATAGGTGGGTATGGAAGGTAGATTGGTGGTGATATATCGAGAAGAGTATAGATTTAGTGGGCGAGAAGTGTATATATGGTACTGTGTGGTGATGAGGTGCGGAAGAAACAATGGTAGAGGGTTATATATATGAAATGCTGTGCCCTGACGGTGCCCTCACACAGCATTCTGTTACATACAAGGATGGCCGACCAGAAGCATCAACTTTGGTTGCCATTGAGGAACGTAAGAACTTCCCTGTTACACTCTCTTGACAGCACCAGTATTGCAATATTATGGACACTGTTATATCTATATGAACAAAGTTTTCAACATGACAATGTATATTTTTACACAAACTTCTTTTACACAACTTGTTCTCTGTATTCTCTCATCCTAATGTCAGGATATATACAATTATTGATTCTAATAACCAAGAATGTTTTTACTGTGCTTTAAAGCTAGATGGATCCAGATTATGGTTAATTATATGTTATGCGCAATTTCACTGGTGTACATCTTTCATTATTAGGAAAGGCTTGTTGAATTTAAAGGGGCATTATACAGATTATTTTAAATGGGAAAGGGACTGGGACACAGGTAGATATATGCTACAAAAAGAGAGTATGAGGGTATGAGGTATGGGATGCCATTCGACACTGGGCGCTGAATGCCCAGAATGCCATTCCACACTGGGCTCTAACGTGTCCACTGCTGCTGGTTTCTGCACACGGGTGTGACCAGCTCTCCTCATTAGAGAGGAGTCAGTGTGTTTGTGTGATAGAGGTAGGCAGAATGTTTTAAAGGGTGCACCCTGTGTGTTGTAGAAACAGGTAAAATATATTATGGGGTACAGTGTGTGTGTGTGTTAGAAAAATGTATTATGTGGTGTATACTTATGTGTAAGTGTCTGTGTGTGAGTTGTATAAACAGGTAAAATATATTATTGGGTACAGTGCGTGTGTGTGTGTTAAAAAATGTATTATGGGGTGCACTGTGAGAGAATTAGTATTATGGGAATCAAAGTGTGTGAGAGATACAGGTAGGGAGAATATGTTATTAATGTTTAGTGTGTGTTTCTGTGTGTGTGTTCAGTGTTTATGATTATATGACCAATATATTATCAATAGGTTGTACTATGTGGGTGTGTGGTACAAAAAGTGTACTATGCAATGCATTATGTGTGTGTGTGTGTGTGTGTGTGTGTGTGTGTGTGTTGAAGAGAGATATAGGGGTGGGCTAATTATTTTCACCAATTACGCCCTCTATGATTGCAATAATTACCATTATATGGTCATAATAAATAAAAATAATATTGTGAATATAAGACAGTTTAATAGCTGTATAGTATGTGCTGTCATGTCTATAAAAATAAAACACTGTCAGATAGAAGAATCAGTCAGTTAACCCTGTATTTACACACCGGTAAACGGAGGTCGTCCTGGCCATCAGTGTCACATTTAACACATACCAGCGTGACTGTTCCATTTGCCACACGCTTCCCCCTGTCTCTGAACGCTGCCGCACATTGCTATGCTGTACTTGTCCATTCTAACTTAGCAGCTAATGTGAGAATATTAATGCTGAATTCATCTTTGGAGTGCTTATTGTCTATTTACCTATTCACAGCCACTGTGGAAAAAGACATTCTCGGAAACTTAAAACAGGCTGCTAAGCAACAGGTCTTAATGCCGACATAGTGACCTTTGTTTTGTCTGCTTTTATTTTTCCATTTTTCATAGTAATTGCCGGAAGAGCTACTTCAATAATGAAGGCATTTAGCATAAGAAAGGACAGACAATTGCCGCACAGTAACCACAAATTCCAGGTCTTTGTGTATAATGCCAAATAACGCCTTATTAGGGTTCTTTTCCCTAATTGGTGCGTTTAGATAAAATTACAGAGACGGTTACTGATAATGGGAGACTTGATACTTGGCATGGAGTTTATTACGCATTTCATTCGTATGTCTGTTTAGTGTTTACAGTGTGTGTGTGTGTGTGTTTAAGGTTTATAATGTATGTGTTCAGGGCCGGTGCTAGGTCTCCTGCCACCCTAGGCAGACCTAGCACCGCGCCCCCTTTCAGGCAATGATGTGGCGGTGTGACATGATGACGTCACGCTGATTCTAACCCATTGGTCGTTTATGCGTCGGGAGGGCAGGCGAAAATGTTTCCTCCACTCTGCCACCCTCCTCAATGGGTTTTTTATTTTACAATTTTTTTACAGTTTTTCCACTAATCTGTCACCCTGCTGGCCCGGCCGTCCTAGGGGCAAACCTAAGTTCACCCAGTGGGCGCACCGCCCTGTGTGTGTTTAGTGTTTATAATCATATGAACACCTTTGGACATATGCACATTCGATATAATGTGTCATGTGTTTGTGGACCCTGGGGGGAATTCACTAACTGACGAATTCTGCAGAGATTTCTTTTCGTCAGCGTTCGTCAGTGATCAAAATTCGTCAATGACTGATGATGTATAGTATTCAGTAAGTGACNAATTGTATTGACGAATTGTAACGGCTGACGAATGCTGACGATATCCCATTGACGAAAAACGGGTATTCGTCAGGTGATATTGCACTAAACTGACGGATACACTGACGAATTTCAGTAAATTCGTCATGACGAATTCTCATACTGAAATCACCATGCCCAATTTGAAGTCTGGTTACTAGTAATTATTGGTAATGGAGTGCAATTTATGGCACATAATATTTATGTGTGATTAACATAATAAAATTTTGCCTGGGCAATTTCATCAGAAGTGTTTTTAATTTGCTGAGTTCGGGAGAGTGGTTTGTGGTTGCAATAGAGAGTGGGATATGAATTAGTGACTGTTATAGCTTCCATTTTTATGAATGGGCAAACATGCTTTCAGTGCTGTATGAGTGGCTTTCTATAGTGCTCCTATGGAATTCTCCACTCTCTGCTGACGAATGGCCTTTTGACGAATTTTACAATTCGTCATTACGATGTGTGGGTGAATACAATATTCGTCAGTTAGTGAATGCCATTTTTGTATCCATTGTATTGCAAAATTCGTCACCGCGATATCCCATTGACAATCTGTAAACGTCAATCAAAATGACGAAAAAATACACATTCGTCATTTAGTGAATACACATTTGACGAATTCGTCAGCAATATCGTCAGACACTGACGAATTCTTAAATTCGTCAGTTAGTGAATTCCCCCCCCCTGTGTGTGGATATATACTTTTAAGTGTGTGAATATGTTTTTATGTATGTAAGGAATTGTTTGTATATATGTCTATGTCAGTGGTCCCCAAACTGTGCAACCAGGCTCCCTGGGGTGCACGGTACTCTCTTTGGGGTGTCGCGAAATGTGTTTTCCGACACAGTGCCAAGTTGCTAGTGTTACTTAGAAGCGCAATTTTACATCTTGTATAGGAGCTACACAAGAGCCTAAATTTACTAAGCAGGGAGACTGCAGGGAGATTGGAAAGTGGGGATGTTGCCCATAGCAACCAATGAGATTGAGGCTCACATAATCCAGTATGTAAAATTAAACTGAGAGCTTGAATCTGGTTGCTATGGCAACATCCCAACTTTTCAATCTCCCTGCAGTCTCCTTGCTTAGTAAATTTGGTCTTGATGTCAGCTTGAAGTATTTTTGTCTTTACCTAAATAGTTCTTACACAATTTTGACTCACAAACGTAAAGAATGGGAAATTATTTTGTCTTAGGGGGTCTTGAAAAATTATGGAGACCCTAAGGGTGCCACTGGTCTATGTGTACATTCAATATGATTTGCGAGGGCACAGTACAGACAGTACACATTGTATATTCTATATCCCAAGAAGACGCACATTTATGGCCGAGCACAATTACTGTTTCAAATTGACTCCAAATTTACTATCATTTAATTGTGTAAAACTGTTCTACAATGATTAATTAACAGGGATCAGATATAAAAGTAAAAAAAAATATTGCGTACCCCCCAACTGTCATTCTGTTCCGTTCAGATTTTAGATCCGTTTTGGGTGACAGTGCCGCTGTAACCACTTACCAGTTTGACTTGATAAATGGCCAGGTAGGTTTTTTTTAGGGGATTTTCGATAATTTTTTTATGAAGTCAAATTTTGTCCAAACGCTGAGCAAAAGGTGCAAGGTTTGGGAGGAGCCGGAGACGCAGAGCCGGAGTCAGAGAGCCATTGTGTCTGGCCCTCCAAATGAATGAATGGTGTCCTTTTTACTTAACGCAAAGCTGTTTTTTTTCATTGAGGTATTTAGTTTGATAATGTTTGAATGAATGGATGAATGTATTGCCAGTTGTGAAAAGTGTGATTTGGGTCCATTTTAAAATAGATATGAAAACTCCTGAAGAAATGTAGATAAAGGAGGACAACCTACGTCACCTCCACTTGGCATATCAATCATATGCAATTCAGTTGTCCAGGTCATTCATGGGTTGGAACATTTAAACTATTGGCTTATCTGGTCCTGAGCCTCTGATCTACAGACAACTTGCCCCTAAGTACCCTTCATCATAGGTGCTTGATGAGGGAAGCCAAGTCTTACCTCTCCCCTCATGCCCCACTCATGATCCAATGCTTCTATGGGCAAAGGAACTAAGTGTTCTGATTTAGCATTGACCCCAAAGCCATTGCCTGGCAGAGCCAGTGAGGACCCCTGAACAGTTGTGAGCTGTGGGCGCTCCTGCTTAACATTAACAACATATAAAGATGTGGACAAATCAATTAAACAAGAGCTATATGTGTCTATCCTCAATTTCTGGGAGTCCCTTTATGGGGTCCGTGGCTCACCAGCTTTCCCCCTGTACACGTTGCCCACTTTTTAATATCAAAAATCAATCCCAGAATCCTAGTCTCATCTAGCTAATCCGTGATACCGTGACGAATGTCCAGCACACGTTGTAGCCATTAAAGAGAAGAAAAACGGCGAATCGCTCTGCTATTCAATATAAGTGCCACGTTATTTATTAGCATCATTACTCTTTCCGCCACTCTCCGAATATTAGCTGAACTCTGCTGGACTTTTGATTTGCACAAGTGACCCCCAATAAATTGCTACTGAGTCAGACACACTGATGTTCCCAGTATTTGTGATACCAATAAAGGCGCTCAAGTCTACATTCTGTCTAATCTCTTGATACCTGGTTGTGTCCGTATGTTTATTTTGTTTGTTTAGCCTCATCAGGCTGCCCTCAGAAATCAATGTGAAAATGCCGAGCATAATGGTAACATCGATTGGGAAATGAATAAAATGTTCTCTAGTGAAGTTGTAATTTCAATCAGCGACTGTGGTCAGAATCGAATTTAAAGTAACATTCTAATAGTATTGTAATCATATGGTTCTTATTAATTAATTGCAGCTTTCACAAGGTACTCCTTATTTTCACAGACTAGACCCAAACGTCTGATTTGAATCATGGTGGAATCCACATGGTGGCTTGGTGGTTAGCTGAGGTCATAAGTTTAATTCCTGGACAGGACCTTATCTGTGTGGAGTTTGTAGGTTTTCCCCATGTCTGCGTGAGTTTCCCTTGGGTGCTCCTGTTTTACCGCACACGCCAAAAAAACATGGTGGATGACAAATTGGCCCTAGTGTATGTGTGTGGTTGGGAATTTGGGTGTCGCTTCTGGGGGTGGTAGGGATGTTAGTTAGTATTGAAAGTTAGTGCAGAGAAGGGTGGATGGAATGGGCAGCCTAGATGGGCTATGTGGTTCTTATTTGGCATCAAATACTATATAAGTTACTATCTATGATTTTGTTGAGATCCCCATGCAAAAGATTTGCAGGGATCTGTGTATGTACATATGCAATGGAACGGCCACCTCTTGTATCAGTGTAACTCTGACATCCATAGGCCAATTTCCATGAGAACGATAGCGTTTGTGAACACCTTGTGGGAAGATTGGAAAATCTTGTTAGGGTCTTATATTTGTATATCATGGTTTCTATTCTGGATTAATATCTTCTTGGATTGCCTACTCTTCCCCCCCTATTGGACAGTATCCAGCAATGAATCTATTCTACCAACCCCTACCCTTGAGCAATCCAACTTGTGCAAGATATGTCGACCTATCTATACCAGAACAGACTGACACCAATGTCCGAAGTCGGGTCTGGACCAGAAAATGTTAAATGCGTTTCACTACATCACTGCAAAATATGATCTTTATTCATGTAGCTAAACTTTTCTTCAGTTGAGTTGAAGATTTCAGCCCTTTTAAACACAACAAACTGAGAGAAAGTGTATTTTGAAAACCCTGGCGCTCGAGGGAGATCCCTTATCTACACAGACAGTTTCCTTTTACGAATATAATGATTTCTACAAAGCTTTGAAAAATATTATTACACGACTGATGATCTATCAGAGGATGAATAAGGATGCGAAGACGGCGAGCTCTGTTGTGAAATTTATTTCGTTTAGAAATTGCTCTCCATTTTAAAATGGACTAAAACGACATGAAGCCTCAGAAACAAAAAGAATGGGCACAGAATGTTTGTTTTTTTCGTGTTTTGTTAGTTTTTTTTACACTTTTATGGAAAAATCATAGTTACGCGTTGGGTTACAACAACTTGACACTCTATCAGATGCCTCTGTCAACACATTTTATTTTTGTAAATAATAATGGAACAAACGGGATCAAAAAAAGCACTTGTCATATGTGCCAAGAGGATATAAGCACCTTTCAAAGTACAAGCTTTTATTATTTATTTCCTTACAGTAAGTTCTATGAGAAATCCGAATTGCACTATTAAGCTCTTTACTTGTTTCATTTTTTTATCCAGTGGCAGTTTTGCTATATATACCGACAGCATAATGCACAGAACTTCAGGGATCTATATGAGGGGAAGGCGGCTTGCGGCTCTCCAGGTGTTGTCAGCCTACATGTCCCAGCATGCTTTAACTGCATAGACATGGTTGATATCCAACAAAGCAAGGGACTTGTAGTTTGACAACACCTGGAGAGCTGCAGGTTGCCCACCCCTGATCTAAATAGATGCCGCTACACTCAGAGGCGTCGTGCAGGATTCCTGGCGGATTCAGCACTCCATAGGGTCCTGTGATATAAGATTGAGAATTGAAAGAATTCACAGACTTCACCCCCTGCCACATAGAGGAGGTATTTCTTTGCATCCTGTTCCTCACCACCCCAGAAATGGTCCCAGAAAGGAACTCTATCTAAATCCGTGATGGAAATTTGTCCATGAAGGGGGTATGACTGTGTCACTCTCATGTGCATGTATAATAAAGGCTAAATGAGAGCTGGATCACATCAGAGAACCCAAAAGAAGTCATCAGTCACAAATGATGCATTAATATAACATGAGTGACATTTTGGACATAATACACCCCCCCAAAGAAAACTTTTTAGATTAAAAAACAAAATCAAATATTGAAATGTGACCCTTTGGTAATAATGGACTGGATCCTGTGTGTAACAAGTAAAAGAAACCTGGTGTCAACTTGCAGATCCCCTGGGCCGGACCTGTCCCCCTGGGACTAGAAATAAGCCCTGGCACTTGGGTTTGGGGTCACTTGTGCGGATATTGGTCGCAAGGGCCGCTGATCCGCACAAGTGGCTTAAGGGCAGGAGTATAGCAGGGAGGGTGGCATTCTGATGAGGGTACCCCCTAATGAGAATTCTGAAAAATGGAATGTTTCATTCTGGAGATAATACCCCATGAATTCTAAACAGTGGAGAATTAATTCTTTACTTCTGATATATTTCATTTCCATACCATGTGCTGCTGAAAATGTTCTATTTTTCTGTCCCCTTTTTTTTTGCTACTATTTAAGCTCAAAACAGTTTATACAAAAAAACCCAATAAAACAAAAATTGTAATGAAAGAAACGTCCTTGTATTTGTTGAGACTTTTGTGGGAGATTGAATTGCAAGAGCACTCATTATAGAGGCCATTACTACAACCCCGCAGTAAGGTCTCCACTTTATCAACAGGATATTTAGCAGGAAAGAAGTATATTGAATGTACAAAGAGGGAATTCAATGCACTTTCAGAAATCCCATCATGCCATTATAAGAATGAAATAACACGTGTTTTCATACTTTTATATAACAAAGCCGGCGTGTTTATTCCTATTAACATAGCGCTGCCTTTGTTTAGTAGAAATGTCTCTATGCCTGAATGTGTCTCGGTGTATAGAATCCAGGAACGGTGGATCCATAAAGCTGTTTGAAGTCTTGTTAAGGAAATATCTTATGCAAAGAACGTCTTAACTCATTATACCTAGTGCTTCCATAGCATTGATCCGGTATAATGATACGAGTTCCTTAATAAATAATATAGTAATGAGCAAAACATGTGGTACAATAGCACAAAAGTTCAGCGGTTACAAGTACTGCACTTACTTACTAAGCATGAAAAATCTAATTTACTTTTAAAATCTAACCGAAGGAATGGAGTAAATGTATTTTGCTAAATGTACTTAATACAGAAAATTGTACTTTGTAATGTGTTTAGTCACTGAATATTTTATGAAGCACTTGGGCATATCCCTACCCTACCCACTTTCATCCATACCTCTTAGTGCAAGGAGATTGCAGGGAGATTGAAAAGTGGGGATTTTGCCCATAGCAACCAATCAGGTTCAAGCTCTCGGTTTCATTCTATATACTGGAGAATGTGAGCGCGAATCTGATTAGTTGCTATGGTCAACATCCCTACTTTTCAATCTCCCTGCAATTTCACTGATTAGTAAATTTAAGCCCAAGACTTCTTTACCTCTATCTGCTTTACCATCCTCACCATCAAGCATGACCTGCTTCTACATACCCCCTATTGATCCATCTCCCATGGTTCCATCATGGACATAATCTCTAACCACCCTCAAACGTCTGTTATAGATTAGATCTCATGAAAAGCTGGGCCGGTGCTAGGTCTCTGGGCATTCTAGGTGAGACCAAGCACAGCCCATGTCTCAGTTTTCTATGCACGTGTCGGGAAACAAAACAGTAATAAATGGGTCGATTGTTGAAAAAAGGATACTTGAACTTACCTATCCATACATTAGTTATTATGTCAGAATACGATGATTATAAAAATAGCTGTTACCTGTCTGTATGTCGAAAAAACGTTGGAAGACCTAGAGATGTATAATAAAACCATTGATGTTCAAAACTCTTGCCAATGGTAAGACTCTCCAATTAATATACATTATTAATAAAAATTAAAATGAAAATAACAATAGTAATAATAATAATAAAAATAATAATGATAATAATGAAATATATATATATATATCTCACTTGAAGGAACTAGCTGATTCTGTTGATACAAAATCAACTAGTTCACGTTCAGGATATTTGTAATAATTCTTTACATTATACAGTGACATTATAATGGGCCTCCATAAAAATGATGTTTTTTAATTAGGAACCTAGCTGTTTTATTCCACGGTATTAAATTGGCATTAGTTTCGCACAATCTATCCCACAAAAAGACAACATAATAACAGAGTAATATTATTAACATAACATATGATGTAGTGCACGAACTATATATAACTCATAATAAAAGTTACATTCATATATAATGCAAGACATACAGCTCAGGCTAATTTTTTTTCTCTATTGTCTTCCTCTGTGGTTTTTCCCAGCTAGAATGAGATAATCATATTAATATATCATTAACCGAGTCTCTGAAGAGAAAATCCTGTTAACATACAGTGATGCTTGTTTAATTACATTCAGCTATCAGTAACTACATGTGTTTAAACAGTGTTCATACATGCGAATATGTGCATATATAATTGTTCAATCATCCTAATCTTATAGGTTATTTATTATATGTGTTTACTTGTGTGGAGGTGCTTGCTACACAGATTGAATATTTATGCATTTGCCCATGAAAACATACACACTCTTTAATTTAATTATACACACAATATGCTTGCTTATAGCTTAATTGCATATTATATTGCAATGATTAATCAAAAGACACTGGCAGGAGATCATTGACCTAAGTACTCTTATCCGGCTATGCTGCGAAAGCGTTTCTACTCGCTATGGAGACAGTCACAGATGTAACATTGAGACATCTAACACTAGAAAGTTGGCTGTATGATTGCCAAAAGTGTTTTAGCCATGAAACTATTGACTTCAGCAGAGGTGCGTTTACAGGTATCAGTATGGTATGGGGATATTTAATATATTATATATGATGTATAACAAAACTCCTTACCTAGTGCCTATTCTTGCTTCCGCCACCTCTGCTCCTTCATTGAACTTCTGCTCTGTTCACTACTCTTTACCTTCTGTGTGGATCCTCTGCTCTTTCCCAATTAGACCCTTCTGCTCCCAGCAGGCCTGGTTCTAATCCCAGTGGTAGTAAAGTCATTGGACACCTCTCCCACCGCTCCTCCCCAGAAATAAAACAAACCATTATGATATCACATGTAATGTATTTGCAGCTATTACTCACTTTATTTATTTGCACAATATAAATGTATATCTTAAGAACAATAGTTACCTCCATAATATATTTTCTCTAACACACACACACGCTGCACCATATAATTCACTCTCACTACCTCACACAGTGTACCCCATAATACATTCTCCTGACCTCTCTCTCTCACACACACAATTTCACCCAATAATAAATTACTCATTACTTTATCTAGTACAAACCTTTAGTTTATCCCATAATGCATTCCCCCTATCTATATCTCTCTCTATAACACACAGTGTATCCCATAATAAATTGTCTCTATCACACTCACATAAACACATACACACACACACACACACACACTGCACCATATAATTCCCTCTTCCTACCTCATGCATACACATGGTGCACCCCAGTACAATTGTCCATCTGGAAACGTCGTTGCTCTTAAGATTGAGGCCTAAATTTACTAAGCAGGGAGATTGCATGGAGATTGAAATGTGGGGATATTGCCCATAGCAACCAATCAGATTCAAGCTCTCATTCCTTAGTATGTAAAGAGAAACTGAGAGATGGGCCTAAATTCACTAAGCAGGGAGTTTTCAGGGGAATTAAAAAGTGGTATGTTGCCGATAGCAACCAATCAGATTCAAGCTCTCATTCCTTAGTATGTAAAGAGAAACTGAGAGATGGGCCTAAATTCACTAAGCAGGGAGTTTTCAGGGGAATTAAAAAGTGGTATGTTGCTCATAGCAACCAATCAGATTAGAGCTCACATTCTCCAGTATGTAAAATGAAACTGAGAGCTCGAATCTGGTTGGTTGTTATGGGCAACATCCCCACTTTTTAATTCCCCTGCAAACTCCCCGCTTAGTAAATTTAGGCCCAAGTCCAAATCCAGCCCTCGTGGAAAACCCTGGTGATTGGCATATCCACTTCATCTATATTACAGGAAATACTTACTCCTGCCATCTCCATACATATACCAATAAAAGTGTATGTTCTCTATACTTCCTTCCATTTACTTCAAATCAGAAATGTTACTATTTTTGCTGCTATTGTCTAAGAATTAAGTTTTTCATGTTTTTTTTTTTTTACCATCTCCGTCAATCTTTGTAGGTTTGGCAGAATTGAATGTGGAGTGATTTGTATTGTAATTATCTTTTTGTTAACTGTAATAAAAGTTTCATTATGACATTAAGCTGATTGATTCGGTGACAGGTTAGAGGTTGGGGCTTTACCTCTCTCTGTCCAAATTACATGTATTTCTGTTGGAAATAATTGGCAGAATATAGTACTTAGAATGAGCTAGAACTAAGAACCGTCACATAGCGGGTGCCAGGTCACCATGGAGACTAGAAATTGGAACCTGCCAAATGGTTTCACATGAAAAGTGGACCACTGGTTTATCCACAGCGTGATGGGTCACCCAGGGCCACCCAGGGCAACCTAATGCTTTTCGTCACTGGTAAACTGTGCATATGGGAGGAACAACTTGAGCCTACCAGGAGAAGGTTCTTAGCACTGCAGTCAGCATATATTCTTTGGTCTTCACTGGCTACAGTGCTGGGGACATTGTCCTTGTTTTTTTTATTACTATATACTATATACTATATACTCACGTATAAGCCTAGTTTTTCTGTACATTTTTTTGTGTAGTGAAAGTGCCCCCTCGGCTTATACTCGAGCCATTGTCCTGGATGATGCAGGAATGTGAGCACACTGCTGGGTCTGTGTCACAGTTATCAGTCCACATAGCCGAATCTGGCTTGCAGCCTTCTAATGTCTCCTGTTGTGCAGCAGCGTTTTCCTCTCTGTCCCCAGATACCAGAGCTGCACACATTGCTCAGAGCTAAGATGGAGCTAAGGTAAAGCTAAGGAAAAAGCTAAGCAGGAAAGAGGGGGACAATAGAGACATATAGGGGAAGATCTATAGGAGCTGGGACATAGAGACCAGAAGCAATGTAGTCCTATGGGGGCAATGATCCATGAGTGACATGAGCCTTTCAGAGGGGTGACAAACAGACATACAGGGGGGAGGCTTATACTCGAGTCAATAAGTTATACCGCAGAGCAGGGCTCGAAGTGGGACGGCCCCTCAGCACTGGAGGGGGGAATGTTAGTTGAAAAAACTGCGGGTCCGGAGGGGGCGGGGCTTATGTAAGGGGCGGGGCTTAGTGACATACCGGCACTATAGAATCCCCACTTCGAGCCCTGCCGCAGAGTATATGCGGTATGTTTATTGATAAATTTGGGTTAGGATGACACAGCAGAATGATTTCTAGCCAGGCGTTCCCCTGCACCTACAATGCTCCAACGTCCCTAAGGCATTCGTTGGTTTTACAAAATGACCGCATCAGCTGGCGGCACATGCTACAGAGAGTTTCGTAGTCCTCTACTGCTTCTCTGTTAAGCGCGTTTGACTGTTATACACACGCTATTTATGTGCACACAAAAAGCCACTTCAAACAGTCCGTCAGTATCTACTTTCCCATTATAGTCTATGGGGCATTTTATGTTGGTACCTTAATATTTCATAAACCATTTATTTTGTTTTTACGAATTTTTTTTTTTCTCTTTGCCACACAGTATCAATTAACTGTCCTGTAAAATCAATTTTCCTTGTCAGACATAACGACAGGAGCTCAGTCTAGCGCTGGGCGATGGACAGTGACTTTCTCCTGTGTGTTTGTGTATGTAAAAAGACAGTAAATAAAAAAAAAAAGACTGTTTATCGCCACACGTGAAACGAGATGTTATTTCACCACATATAATCTGTCTACAAATAAAAACGACTAATGCACCTTTTGGCACGGATTCCCGCGCTGATCTGTTTTGTATTGTGTGGAAACGTATAATTACACCCTCAGTAGCTTCAGATTTCTGCCAAATGTGGACAAAGAAAAATTTGCATAATTTTGAACCCTGCCAAATAGTCATTAGTGGAAAAATAAACTATTAAGTGTACAATACAAACACAATAAAAAGTGAAACTATAGCAATAAAAGCTCAAGCAAATCCCTATTCTGACAATGGGCGCAGGTATAACCATAGACAAGAGGGTAACATGCATGTTGTGTGTGTATATATATCTATGTATCTATGTATCTATATCTATATCTATATCTATCTATCTATATATATATATATATATAGTTTTTTTTAAAATATTATTTATTTTAAATATATTAAATATTATTTAAATAATATTTTATAATATTTAAATATTATTCTTTTTATTTTATTCTTTTATATCATATTGCAGTAGATGCGGGTCTTTTTCTTGCATGAAACAAATGTTTTATTTAATATGAGTTCAAGTGTTCCAAGTTAATCTTATATTTTAAATATATGTACTTTTCCCTCATTGTTAAAAGGAGTAGAATGCTTAATGAACCTCCGAAAAGTTTCTCACTTTGAACTAGTTCATTAAAATCTACTGTATACTCAATTTGACCAAGAGGTTTTCTTTCTTTATTATAAGAAGCAGAGGCTTCAGACTCTGGGGGACTGATGTTATTCTTTATAGCGTGCCTATTGAACAGCACATTACCGGATGTTGCATCCCTTATTTGAGATAAAGTAACAGTAACAGTAGAGATACACCATAAATAGAATATGTAACACACATTCACACAGGCTGACATCAGGGGGCAAACAGCAGGGACTACTGACCCGGGCCCGTACAGAGCATGGGCCCGGCGCCATGACCCCTTACATCTGTAACTGGCGTGCAGCGGCACCAGAGGGAACATA
>JABWIB010000465.1:105352-118201 GCA_016617825.1 Platyplectrum ornatum
GATGATTAATATAAGGGGATGGTTAGGGTTAGCCTGTGGGAAGTGGATAATTAATATAAGGGGATGGTAAGGGCTAGACTGCAGGAAGAGGATGATTAAGAGGAGATGGTTAGGGTTAGTCTGTGGGAAGGGGTTGATAAATAGGAGGGGGTGGTTAGGGTTAGTCCATGGGAAGGACATGATTAATGTAAGGGGATGCCTAAGGTTAGGCTGCAGGAAGAGAATAATTAATAGAATAGAAAAATTAGGTTTAGGCTGCAGGAAGAGAATGATTAATAGAAGGGGATGGTTAGGGTTAGGCTGCAGGAGGAGGATGATTAATATAAGGGGAAGGTTAAGGTTAGTCTGCAGGAAGAGGAAGGTTATGGTTAGTCTGTGGTAAGATGATTAATAAAAGGGGATGCTTAGGGTTAGGCTGCAGGAAAGGGAAGGTTAAGGTTAGTCTGTGGGAAGGGGATGATTAATAGAAAGGGAAGGTTAGGGTTTGGCTGCAGGAACCACAAAACATCCTGGATATCCTTCCACTCCAGTTTCTTTTTAACCCATAAGGAAACAAGCTTAGGCATTTGCCTTTAAAAGTTGTTTGCTTGTTTTTTTTCTTTAGCCCAGTGCTCAAGACTTTCATTTAATATCACCGGACAAGTAGACAACCAGAGTGTCTCCTAGGATGATTATTCTACTGGTGGGGAAAAGAAATTGTATAATTCTCAGGTCTGTGATTTCCCCCTGCAGCATATGAGTTGTTTTTCATTCTAAGTATTGTGTTTGGAAAAATAAAGAGAGAATTATACCCTGGGGGAGAGTCTTCCAGAGAAAGAATACACAGTATATTTTGATTGTAAAGTTAAAAAAAATGTAAAGAGATGAGTTCTCAGCACCCTCATAGTGATGAGAAACTGGAATGCATCACTTTAATCCTATTCCAGAGTGAGACCTCTCTTAGCTCAACACCGGGAATGTTACCCTGAAGGCAGATTTAGATGGTGCGGTGACACCAATGAATGGATCTCTCTTAGAAACTTATCTTATTTCCTTTATTCACATAAAGTGAATATTAATGCCAAGGGAATGGCATGCGTTTTCGAATAACTTATTCTCTCTACAGATACCTACTAATAAATGAGTTGGTTGGCGGCGGCGCTGATTATTAGAGCCGCTTTATGCATGTCTTGCAGTATGANGTTGGAGAAACACTACCTGTATCCCCCGCACTACCTGTCAATCTGCAGGGGGACTTATAGATGTTTTACATAGAGATTCTAAATACAACTATTTCCTGTCACTTAAAGAAATATGTCACTTAAATGGTTACATTGTAGAGGTTTGACTACAGGTTCTATGAGGTGTGCATTCCTGCCCTATAAAATGTGTCAACACATCCTCAGGGGCATCTTTATCTGTCCTAAGAGGTATGTCAATGCATCATCAGTGGTGTGACTATCTGTTCTAAAGTGTTTATCTATCAATCCAAAGGAATGCGTCTATCTGTCCTATGGGGTGTTTCTATCTGTCCTATGAATATCCTATGANGAATGTCAACACATCCTTTATCTGTCCTAAGGGATATGTCAATGGTTCCTCATGGGTGTGTCTATATATTCTAAAGGTTGTGTTTTTTTCTTAATTATAATCTTATTATGCATTAACATTATCATATCCAGACTTTATAAATGAAGGCATCTGCTGCTAGGGTATATATATATATATATGTATATATATATATATATATATATATATATAAATATAAAGTTAAAATTACCTAAATGTACACCTACAATTTTGTATTTACGAATTTCCTGTTCTGTAATCATCTCTATGTGCATTTAATTCTATCCCATTGCTTTTAAAATGTTTATAGCGTACAGCTTGTATCAAACGCCTTGAGTATTTCTGATTAATAGGCATTAAAGAGCTGAATGAATTATCATCTGATAGGACTGGCAAGCAGGGAGAATGATAGAAAATATGTGGATTATGTATGCAGGGATGTCTCGGTGTGGACAAGAAATAACTATACCATTTCAGGCCTCGGAAGAGACGCTAACCTCCTATGGTTTGCATTGCAGACTCGCGATGTGTCAGTGATGAATGTTCAGGTAACAATGATTTACATTTTCCTTTAGCTGTAAAACCAGGGATCCAGGGACGAAAATACATTGTCACACATTGCTAGTTGGCTTCATTTGGCTGCANTGTAGCTTATTTATCAGAAAAATAAAACAACTGGTTTCCAAATGTTTCTATGACTCATAACCAATAATAAGAAGTAATTTGAGTTTTTTCGTNGTCAACTTAGTTTAGGAGTTTAAGGACAATTCACTAAAGTTTCTAAGGAGAAATCGAGATTTACATATCAATGTCCTGTACATGGTATATGTACATACCTGTCCAGTGTCCCGATTCCAGTGGGATGACTTACATGCNTTTGTTGTAAGCAAAACAGCGCACATTTTCCAATCTAAGAGATTATAAATGGACTCTTTTCATAAGTCTATATTGACTCCAGATATATACCAGAATGAAGAATACAACACGAGAAAGAGATCTTAATATATTTTACATCAGATGAATGGTCTGTAAACTGTCTTTGGATTATTGACATCTGTGTGGGTTGTATTTAAAACGAGTTCCCTTGTAATAGCACAAGCTCCTCCGAAGGTCTGAAATGAGAAATCAAGACAATGCTTTAAGGTCAATCCTCACTTTCTATTACTCCTTACAGCAGGCACAGCTTAATGATCATACCTATCGATTTCCAGGGGCCTAAAAATGATTTTACCCCTCCGCAGGTAACGAGAGCTTGACGAGCAATATATTGTACTTATCATTTAGGGAGCGCTTCGTGCTGTGTGACAAAATGCTTCATTTACTTGAAGACACAATAAGGATTTCATTTTATATATCCCAAGACCTAAATGACATCACTGTAAAAGTATCCAACACTGATAACCCGCAGACAGCACATAACAGTAGGCTGCGTTTATGTATCTAAAACCTGATTATAATGGTAAAATATTATTTTATTGTTCAAAATTCCAAAATCATCCAAACCACATTGGACGTGACCCANAAGTGTTTGCAAAGTGACTGATCCTCTTGTGATGACATCCCTGGGCAGTGTTCTGGTAGAAAGAGATGTGCTATATTAAAATGAGATTTTGTGTATGTCACCAACCAAGCCAGTAGACCACCTTGGACCCAAGCCTGGTGTTTACCAAAAACCCTTATGGTGAGAATGAACTTGGTAGATCCCACAGACATTTAGACTGAAAGCGCAAGTGTAATGATAGGAACAGGATTAGGTAAGACAGGTAGTGTATTTATTGTATGTCAGGTTGAAGGCTTGGAGTAAATAATCACCAAAGACTCAAGGAGAGCAGGAACCAAAAACTTGAACAGAATAACCACTGGAGAAACGAGGAGAACAGGAACCTGAAGTTGTAGTACAGTACATTACAAACTGGAGATGCAAGAATTTCAGGAACCAGAGGCAGGAGAATATTACCCACCGGAGACAGATGAATATTACCCACCAGAGGCATGAAGATTGCAGTAACTGGATGCAGGAGTGGATTACCTACCATGGACACAAGGATTGCAGGAACCAGAGGCTGGAGAATATTACCCACCAGAGACATGAAGATTGCAGTGACTGGATGCAGGAGTGGATTACCCACGGCAGACAAAATAATTGCTGGGCCAAAGACTGAGGTTGATTACCCACCAGAGACATGAGTATTACATGAACCAAAGGCTGGACCTGTGTTGAGTAATGCCTGCAGGAAGTGCAGGAGAACTTAATGAATGTCATTTGGCGGCAGATGTAATCACCAAGTGCAGTTCAGAGATCGTGAGAGTGTTGTAATACAGTTTTAAGCAGAACGGCAGTCATGTTTTTCGGCATGTCCTGCGCCAGCTCAGACTCAGGGTTTTGTAGATGCCAGATGGAGATATTTGTATATTATATATATTTGTTCAGTATAAGCCAATATAAGCCAATTTTTGCAAATGAACTTCAGGGAGATTGTGATAGAACTATGAAGGTACTGCACCAAAGGGGTGCNTCGTGTACCATGAAATGGGTGTGCCCTGTACCATGAAANGGGTGTGTCCTGTGAATAACACCAGTATTTATTAATTGTTAATTTGTCATTTTGAATAAATTGTGAATGGTGAATAAACATTCTCATTCACATGATGAATGGAAAATCTAAAGTAGGTGACCCTGCTGCTGGTATGTGGCCAAAATCTCCATATTAGATACCCTTTTCATGGTACAGGACACACCCCTTTGGTGCAGCGACATCATAGTTCTATTGAAGTCATGATATCTTAGACAACTGTCAAATATTTCATGATATCTTGAACTCCATGATATTGGAAATCACCATAGCCTTCAATGTTATGGTAATAGGACATAGTTTCTAAATTCTGTCATCATGGGCTCATGAACTAAATCAGCACTTCAGTGAGTCTTGGAGATCATCCATACAGGCAATTCATTACAAAACATCTGGATCCTAGATCACACATTACAATATAGAAATTCTGGATCTGGTCAAGATGTGTTATCTAGGATCCAGATGCATTTGTATGACCTTTTGTTTGTTTTTTACTGCATTTTACAATTGATTTCATGCTATATACAATAATTAACAAATGACATTATAACAAATTCTAGATCCAAGTGTTTAAGTCAAATACGCTAAGGTCATTATATGCATGCATTATATATATATATATATATATATATATATATATATATATATATAATTCATATGGCTGTATTATAGTGAAATCTATTTAAATATAATGTAATGAATAAGCTAAAATTATTTATTTATATTGTACATAAAAGTATTATGTATAATATGCGACTGTGAAAGGTCATAATTTATTATTTATGAGGGTTATTGCGGAATTTGTCGACATTAAAAAAAATTGATGTACCATAATACATACACAAACATCATGTATTTAAAACCACCTACTATAAAATGGTTCAGCATAAGATCACAGTCTAATATAATTTGACATGCTGAAATATTTTAAATGCGATGTTAAGCCCTTAATTTCATTTATAGTAACATAATTTATTTTCTAACGACTGAAAAAGATTCAGCTTATCAATAATAAGACTGTAACAAGAATTAAATTATTTTATATTAATGTATTTCAAATCACATACTACATGTGTGGATAGAAATACTGTGTTAGGTCAATATCACTTTACACATATACATAATTTTGTAATTATACTGACATATGAATTTTTTGCTTTTATACCGTAATACAATGTTAATATGGAATTTTGATTAAATCTTTTCAATTATCNATCTATCAATATTTAATACAGTAATATTATATTAAATGTTAAACTAACTAAAACCATTTTAATTGGAATGATTATCATGAACCTTAGCGTCTTGAAATTGCTTTGTAAAAACCTACATGATAAATTCTGTTTAGTTAATCTGAATAATAATTCACAATGAACGCAATGCCAATATATGGATCTTTAGCCCTGTAACCATCAAGAGTATTAATCATTAGAGTGAAACGTTTACGGGAAGAAGGGCCAACATCTACTGAGCGCAGCGCTGCTCCCGGAATAATGGTACTCCTGTGTAGTCATTTCATGTATTTCATATATAATTAAACACCTTGCATTAACTCGGTAGAGGTTAATGTTGAAGACTTATGGTGCTTTGATGCATCTTATCAGGGGCAAATCTAGAATTTACGGAGAGGGGCAACACCAATAACACCATAATAGCATAGCTCATTCTTTGGGTACTATTTACAGAAAACTCACTAAAAATGTTCTTATAGTAATTTTCTAAAAACAAATATTTTATCAAAGCACTTTTTAAAAGAAGGGGTACAGTTTGCCGATGCAAACTCCCTATTTGACACATTTGTTCCAGGAAAGAAGACCGCAATAAGGCGAAGAAGAACAAAATTCCTGATTCCAACTGGTAAGATATTTCCAAAACTTCATCCCTTATTCTAATCCTTACCCTAATTCATTACTCTCCATTCCCTGTGCTTAGGTGCGCGCATATACATGTAAGTGAATAACATAGGAGTGTAGGGAATAAATTTACTATGCTGCGGGATTGCGGAAGTGTTGCCCATAGCAACCAATCAGATTCGAGTTTACATTGACCAATATGTAAAATGAAACTAAGAGCTTGAATCTGATTAGTTGCTTTGGGCAACATCCCCACATTTACAATCCTGCAGTTTAGTAAATTTAGGCCCAGAAGTAATACAGTACATAGGGAGAGTATATCAATGAATGTAAAATACTGACGGTTATATGGTTATAAGACTGATGATACTGACGGTGATATGGTGATAAGACTGATTATACTGATGGTGATATGGTGATAAGACAGTCATTGGTCCTCACAAGGTTTATGCAGACCAAGTAGAGAACGCACAAACAAACTACAACACCCAGGAGTACGTGGAAGTAGCCCCTCTGGTGGAATACTGAACATACCTTCTAAAGAGGAAGCATTTGGAGACCTCTGATGGTGGAGAGGAACCTTTGATGGTGAAGCCATATCCAGGAATGTGATTGAAGTTGGGCAAAACGGGCAAGTGAAGAAGTCCTTTCAATTGTATTATTTACTGGGCTGAGGGCATGGTCCTTCCTCATAGGGACGTGTCACTGACCATAACCTCCTTTCTCCTCTTCGTATTGAACATTTCCTCATCCTAAACCTCATTTAACCTTATAAAATTATGGCTGAATGTTCCTAATCCTGTTTTCCTTAGCTATATTTAGCAAAGTAAGAAAAATCCTCTCCTATTTCTGTGAAATCTAATTAGAGCTTCGTCAGAAAGAGTCTAAACTCTGTATATTATATCTTGAGATGTATTTTGCAATATTTGTGTAAAAGGCTCCTTGATTACCCCAGCTCTTAATGTTAATACTACAAGATTAATGGTTTGTGTGCACTGTTATTTTACCTGTTAATTAATTAGATTTATTTCTTCATTATAAATTCTCTACCCTCAGGCAAGAGAATGTCAGCTGGATACTCACAAGTAGATGGATCTGCCCCAGTACCTGTAGATGTTTACTCCTGAGCTGAAGAATTGCATTCTGATTAGGTTTCCGAACACGTTGTTTTGGACTGGTGTTCATAAAAGTACAAAATTCCAAACTTAATGGAGGAGTTTGAAATGTATTGAGCTGTTCCATAAAACTAACACTAATCACATATTTTCGTATTCTCTTATAATGACCCAATTTTTCTCCAGTTTTAGAAATAGTCAGTAATTGGAGCTTTATTTTCAGCGCTAACCATTGACTCTCTGTTGTGCATACTGTATTGCCATCACTTGTATGTAACTGCCGGTATGTTTATTGGCTATTAATTGACACAGGACTCGGAGTGGGGGGGTATACAGGGGTGTGCCATACCGGCACTTCTCCCACTGATGTCATTGAAATACTACAAATCTCCATTGACTTGCATTATATCATATGTTTCCATACCATCACTTCTAAATGTCCATACCACCACTTCTAAATTTTCACTTCAACCACTGAATTGACATATAATGCAGTATCAGCTCATCTTTGCCAACAGTGTTTTCAAACACTATTAAATACTTAAGCGCTATCAGATAATGTTTCGTCACATGCCTCGATCATATATGCTTGTCAATTCTTAGATCTTTAATAAATGTATTTGTTGTCCAATGATTTTTCACATTCTGCATTGGGAAAATTGAGAGGAACCATGCTTAGTGGGCTCTAATAGTATTAGACCATAAGATGAGTACTACCTGAACCATGCATGAGTACCAACTAACCCTACCGTAATATAAGTATCACTTGACCGTATTATGAGTGCCATCTGACCCTAGTATACGAACCATCTGAACATTGTTCAAGCAAATCTAACCGTGGTAGGATTAGCACCGGTGAATGAAAACCGAGGTCTTAAATCTCTATATTTTCATGTTTTTTCATTAGTATTGATCCAGTGCAGAGAGGGTATGGACTATAGAAGGATGGATCAGAGAAGAAGGTTTGTGTAAGGTTGTGGTAAGGCATAAAATTAGGATACTGAAAGGGGAAGTTCAGGGCAAGGATTAAGCAAAGGTTGGGAAAAAACTCACCTGTGATTGCCGGGAATATGACAGTCCCTCATTTTCCGCATGGGGTGCGTCTGAACGTCTTCTTTCGAAATGCCTCTGTAGACGTTGAATAGTTGTCAGGACGGCCCCATTGAAATCGGAGCATTCATACCAGTCAACCACATTCAAGCCCAACACAAGCATAAAAAAGGACATTTGCACCAGACACAGATTTGACACAGATCATGTATAAGTGCTGACCTGTTTGTAACCCGTGTTTTATTTAGCGTAATTTAGGTTTGTAGGAGCTTACTTATCATACGGAACATACGGAACATCCACAAATGCATGCTTTGTTTGGCATTATTATCTTAATTTCAGTTTAGATATATATGGTCACATCTCTGCATTATGTCTTTCAGTGAATACTGGGAATCTTTACAGTGTGAAAGTAAATGTCATACTCTGTACAACATAAGATGGGAGGGACAAATATCAAGGAGAAAAGAATATATTCACATATTTAAATGTTCCTTACAAAATGCTTGTCTGCTTTATAAAGTATTTATTTTTTTTTTTTTAGGTAGTGTATTGATTTAACATACCCAGAAAGGTTATGTTTTATTACAGTAATTATTTTTCGGCAGTAAAGCGGCTTTCTCCCTACCCTCTCTGTACTGTTTATGCTATTATAATTTGAAGGTGTGCGGATATACATATTTATATATTTAAATTACAATCTGATGGCATTTTTAGTTTTAATAGTAATGTAGTGACACCTTCTTCAAAAGCAATTTAAAAGGTTACAGAACACTGTAGCATTTTTCTAACAGGGGAATCTGAATGCATAGACGCAATACACTGAATATTTTAATCCTCAGAAAATAAGGTTAAAAGCCTTTTTGTGCTTAAAGGTTTCAAAGTAAAGAATTGAGTGCTTAGAATTGTCAGCAAAGTATTGTGTTTCTTGTACAAAGGTTTATATAAACATAAGGGAAGATGGAAACCATGTTCAAATATTAGGGACTGCCTGAAACTACTTTCTTAAACTTTGAAAAAGAGAATAACTTGTTTAATGAATACTATTCCAGAATTTTAAACACACAACTAATTTTGTAAGTACCACTCAATGCAACCTGTTATTCCTTTTTGTTTACATAGCACAAAGTCATTATGCATAACGTTGGAGCTGAGAGGCTGATGCTTCCAGAGACATGGGGGTATATTTACTAAGCAGGGAGATTGCAGTGAAATTCGAATTTGGGGAAGTTGCCCATTGCAACCAATCAGATTTGAGCTCTCAGTTTCATTTTACACTCTGGAGAATGTGAACTCAAATCTGATTGGTTCCCATGGGCAACTTCCCCAAATTTGAATTTCCCTGCAATCTCCCTGCTTAGTAAATATACCCCATGATTATGAATACAATTGCTCATTGGTGCATCAGGTACTCCTGATGTAAATTAGTAGTAAATTAGTAGTAATTTTTTATGACACTAGGTATAACCATTCCGATATAACCATATTGGAATGGCCAACTTCTTGCTTCTCTCTCCAGAGAGAAACAAAAGCTGTCAGCTTGGTGGAGTATGAGGTCATGGATCTCCACCACTCTCCTTCCAAGAAAAGCTCCAAACGTTGGGAGTGTCCAGAAGGTTCCAAGAGAGTTGACAACCATGAATTATATATCATCTTATTTGTTCCACCATTCAACCTTGTGCCATGGGATGCCACCATCCTTCCATGCACTTGGTTATGGCCTTGGTCCGAATAGTTTAAAAGTAAAAGAAGTAAAACATGACCACCATGATGTGTAGCCCACCAAATATAAATGTCAGACATCTCTCCTCAAATTCTAGGTCTTGTGAGGCCTATCAAATATAAAGTGGAGTGAATGGGTCATTTATAGGTATGGTGTCCCTGACCACATATTCAGTCAGTGGAGGAAGTTGAATTAACTTTGTATTATGTTCAAATATCTTCAAGAGTTAGCTGACATATAAAGGTTCTAAGTCAAAGTTTACAATATAAGAAATTGTGAGTTTGGAGGAAGTTTAATACAAAAAGACATATTTATTAGTTGGTTTTTATGACAGATAAAAGAACAGACAATGAGAGTTTTTTTTTATTATATGACTACTATTGGAAAAGGCTAAAAATATCATCCATGGTTCACCGAACAACAGAACATGTGATGTGTCGAGTATTGTAAATTATCAGTCAGCAGATGCTCTCAGTCTGTAGAGTAGAAATGTCAGTACTATACCATTGTATCATTAAATATCTTTATTTCTCCATCAATTAATTTCTTTGTTAGATTCTCTCTATCTCCTTATCTTTATTTCCTTCTCCATCCATCTCCCTCTTTAATTGTCCTTCTCTTTTTCTCCCTCTCTACCTTTATTACTCTTTCTATTTCTCCTTTCTATCTGTTTTTTCCCTTTATCATCTATCTATCTATCTATCTATCTATCTATCTATCTATCTATCTCTTTGTTTCTCAGGAAATGATAAAATACCATTACCAACATATACGTTTTGTGAGGTAACTCAGTAACCATAGTGCCTGATTGTTGGTTACTTAAGAACAGAGTATTTGTACCTGGTGGAATAGGTCATGGTGGAGGGTTTGAAATAGGCATGACTAAGGTGCTAGAACAGAGTTATGCGAATTGCAGGTGTCTTTTTGGTCCAAGGGCAAATCAGCAGTTTATGCACTGTTAACAATGCACAGTTATAGGACGTATTAATGACAACAGAAAGGAATCTTTTTTGAATAAAAGATTGTTTTAACACGTGACTTTCACAGATCATAATTATTATTCATAGGAATTGTTGTCTGTGGAAGCTGTCTATAATGCACTTGTTGTGTCAACTGTTATAATGTAGATTGGTGACTGCAACTTTTTGAAAATACTGTGTGTGTTACATCTAATTAATAAATCAACAAAAATATTGTTGCTTCAAGAGTGTGTAAATCTAATATAAAATAAGGGATAAACACGAACTGTAAAAAAAAAAGATTGCACAAAGAGCAGGGCAATCCTTACCCCCATTGCTGTACCATAAGTACCAACTCTTTATCTCTTAAGAGATTCTAGCATTTCCAAAACAATAGTGATTCATATAACTCTACCTAATTTGTGATGCCCATGAATGGCTATTAAACTATATTAATCCCCTACTTACCACCTAGACACTGTGGCAACAATTACAGCCACTATTACTTATATTTAACAGCTAAACTTTATTAAAAAATTATATAGGAAACAATTCAATTACATGTTCATGTTTTTTCAATTATTGCACTGATGTTTTATCTTTATTTTATCACTGATGGTTATTGATAGTGATCTAATGTGTGTTATGTCGCTCAAATGTCTATAAGGCCGTTAAAATCTCTTGATCATATTTAGATATTAAATAGACATTAGAGTATATCTACTTAGGAAAGATAGATCAGATTTGATCCCTGTAACAGCCAAAAGGAGTCTGTCATTAAAACAGGGGATAAAATATGGCATGCTGATATTGGTGCCCTGTATCCCTCTGTTACCACATTACTCTGTGAGTTGAACATCTAATATCATACAAGTGCTTTAATCACCAAAACATCTTTTCACCAAAACATTTTTCTTTTTAAACAATTGAAATTTTCATTTAAAAGTCTTTTCAGTCGCCCCCAATCAATCCGCACGGCATATCGTATAATACTATCAGATTTACCTCTTTGCCATATATATATATATATATATATATATATATATTCATTCGGATTAGACTTACTTTCTTTAGCTTTTAATTCACTTTCAATCTTTTCCACCCTGATTTCCATTTTCCGGATTCTGTTACTTTCTCTGTATCTGTTTAATACCTGCTTAATCCCTTCTACGGTTCACATTTTAAAAGCAGATTTTTTTTTCCGCCAGGTCTAATATTTCTTTATTTAGTCACATAGCGGTTTTAAAAATGAAAAAGAAGTTTGGGGTTTTTTTTTATTTATTTATAACCACACATGTTTCATGTGCCGTTTGCTCTGGTAGCATTTATTGGAGAGGTCACTATCACAGTTTATGAGCGTTAGAGCTTCTCGGAGATGATTAAACTCAGCCTTTCTGCAATGTATGTTTTTAGCTCCTGTCAAAGCAAAGTTAAATGTGAGATGTTATGATCGTTGTTACTAAGGAATATCTCCTTCTCTGACAGATAAGACTTTCCTTCTTACAATCTCTATAGGCAGAGACGTTGCTAGGGTGTTCAGTGTTCCCCCCTGCAAACTTTAAACTTCTGTTCAACAATTTAGGCCTACATTTACTAAACAGCGGGATTGGAAAAGTGGGGACGTTGCCCATAGCAACTAATCAGATTAAAGTTCTCAATTTCAGTTTACATACCGGAGAATGTAAGCTCGCATCTGATTGGTTGCTATGGGCAACATCCCCACCCTTCCAATCCACTTTTCCAGTCCACAGTAAATTTAGGCCGTATAATATAGAACCAGTGACTGTTCTATATTACAAAGTCCGGGACCTAAATTTACTAAGCAGGGAGATTGGAAAGTGGGGGTGTTGCCCATAGCAACTAATCCGATTCAAGCTTACATTCTCCAGTATGTAAAATGAAACTGAGAGCTTGATTCTGATTGGTTGCTGTGGGCAACACCCCCACTTTCCAATCTCCCTGCTTAGTAAATTTAGGTCCCGGACTTTGTAATATAGAACAGTCACTGGTTCTATATTATACGGCCTA
>JABWIB010000466.1:34769-60026 GCA_016617825.1 Platyplectrum ornatum
GCGAATTCATTCGGACCTCCGATTTTAGACAAATTCGGGCCTTTGTAAATACGAAAACGGCCAATTCGNGCCAACAATCGAAGACTGAAATAGCAAAACACAATTTGAGGCTTAGTAAATACCCCCCAATATGTTTGACAAATACTCCTTTCAGTACTATGGGCCTAAATATTTGTGCTGAACACTGAGAACAGCAGAGGGCACCAGCAACACAGTATAACACATGAGTGGTTTATTCCATTTCAGGCAGAGATATATTGATGTTATCACAACACAATATAAAGAATGAAATCAGTTTATAATACCCACAAAGACTATTGCTGACTTTTACCATTTTTTAAACATTAATTCAAGGTTTTGATACCTAGCAAAATCTTTTTGGTCTGGGTAAAGTATATTTCTTATCTTACTTCCTTTCAGTCATAATAAGTAAGTATGTCCAGGTTAAAGGACAGTGACATTTATAATACCCATTTATAAGACTGCAATAGGGAATTAAACATACCTGGAATAAGACCCTTACAAGGTATGTATCATTTCATTATTATGCTATAATATATAATATACAGAGGTGAGATTCTCATGCTCTATAAAGTGATCGCCAGTTATCCGATAAGGAATTAAGTGAAATGTCAATTTCCATTCCCATTATATCGATATTACACTTTTTTTTGTCACAGAATTCCAACAGGAAGGAACTAAGGCTTAAAAAGACACAGTGCTTCATTTTGTAAAATCAAGAATAAAACGGAGCTGTGATTAATACACCGCTCTGAGAGAAATAATAACGCCATCTTAAGATGTTATTACTTGTATCCCTGCGATCTCCCCATAGACCTTCAATTTGCTCCCTCTAATAGCTGTTATTAGGGGGAGGAAAATGGTGGAACATATGGGGTGTTAGGATTGTAAGCACAAACAAATAAAATAAATAAATAAAAATTGGACTGAGGTGTCGCATGTACAAAAATAAAGAGAAGGAACACAAGTAGAAAACCGGCAAGGAACATTGATGTCTGCGGTAATCCCGCAAATCATGGTAGGACCTCGCCGACAAGGTAAGGCAGAGTAAATCCTGTGGTCGCTGCAACCATGGTATCCCCTCACTATGGCCCAGCCACTAGTACATCTCCATCTAAAGGTGACCATCCACAGGCCACGTGGGTTTTGGGAAAAAATCTTGCCGTAATTGACCACATAAAAAAAACATTGATAAAATGACGAAAAACGTAAACAAATGATATAGTTGATGTGCCAGAGCATCGGAAGAAGCTCTGGCGCATCCAGCGCAGTCATCACGCATATACAGTGTCCTCCCCGTAAACGACGGAGACGCCGGAGCATCAGAAGAAGGAACTGGGCACTGCGAAAACACCTGATATGTAAGTATGTTTTTATTTATTTTATTTCTTTTTTGACAGGTTTTCGATCATTTTAATGACCACCATGAGAACGATATCATTCTCGTGAATGGCCAGCTTTAGTCCTTGATTCATTCACGATAATTTTTTTATGTTTTCATAATCATCAGATGTTCTCTTTTTGTATTTATATATATATTTTCAGTGTTATTCAAGATTTATTTTATATATGCCATATTGGCTTATGTTTATATTGTGCAAAAGTCTCAAAGATAAACTTCCTTAACAGTACCTTCCAGCAAAAAAAAAAAAAATTAAAGAAATAACATTTCCCTTTATATAGTGAAAACATTTGATGTATTAAATGAACCCTATGAGTGAGGGGACGGCAAAGCAAAAGCAAAATGTCATTGGCACTGGTCTTTATTCTCAAAGACACAGATCCCTGAAGACTGGAAATGTCTGATGGAAAGTGAATTTAGTAGGCTGATAATAGCAATAGTGTGGCCACAATATACAGGCTGATATTATTCCCGGGAATTGATGCAACCCTAGTGAGCTCTCTCATCAAAGCTTTATGTCTTTCTCTTTTTGGTACCCAGGGAACCTGAGCACACTCCGTTACCATGGTAACCCCGCCTGGTGATGGATAAAGATGCTGACACCATTTCTTTCCTGCTGGTTAGTGTGAAGCCACTCAGACACGTGACACATCAGCAGCGCCACAAACACGCCTGTTTCATGTCGCATTATGCTAGTCACACAGTGTCTTAAAAGCACAGCACCACATTTACTACGTTCGCTTTTTTATGACAATATATGGTTGTTGTTATATACATCTTCTCATGCATGTATGTATTATCACATTTTTACCAAGGTATCGTCTGCAATTATCTGTGAATTAAATCAATTATCTCACCATTTGCCGCTCTGTTGTGATATAACAGCCAGAGGCATATGTCTTTAATATGCAAAATATATTCTGTTCCTTTCATCATTCCGTTGAGTGTTGACCAATTAATTACTTGTAGTTTTGCATACATACAGAAAGAACAGATACTAACACTTAATTGACAGCGGGTTTGTTGCTCTGGGATAGAACTTGGAGTTATGTTCTAGGCCAGACATAGGCAAACTGCGGCTCCCCAGGTGTTGTCAAACTACAAGTCCCAGCATGCTTTGCCAGATGTCAACTATGTCTATGCAGTTAATGCATGCTGGGAACTGTAGTTTGACAACACCTGGAGAGCTGCAGTTTGCCTACCCCTGTTCTCAGGCCCGGTGATGGGAGAAGACAAGGGGGGCAGTTGTGATGGGCCCCTAACTTCAGGGGAACCCCAACACTGCGTTCCAGCCAGCATATCCAGTCCAAGTCCATATCCATAAAAGAAGGTCCAATAAAGAAAAACACACAAAGTGCAACGTGTAAAAACCATTATTTCTTATTGGTAGAAAGAGTGAGTGCCATTTATTGCTGTGACAAAGGGTACACAGTAACGTCTGTTCTGAACTTATTTTCTTGGCCATTGTAAAACCTACTGGATGGTACATTGATTGAGTTTAATCTCTGAATGAGTGTACTGCTTTTCTGAACTTGTGTAAGATAGATAATGTGGCCCATATGGGGGTGCTAGGTCTACCACTGGCTATGCAATACCTTTTTTTTATACTGCTTCCACCATGTTTATACATAAGAAGAAGATAATGTAAGAAATGATGGGTCAGCACTACAATTGTTTTCCACCAGGGGGAGACACTGACTTTGATGAACGGAGATTTACTGGTCCAATGCTTGTTTTAGCTGAGGCAGCATCAGACACATTAGGAGCAACAGTGAGCTATAAGGTCAGTCCTATTAATGGATTAACATGAAAGCAATCATGGACTGTTAACCCTTCTGTTACTGCAGGGTTTTGCAATGTACAGCTGTTAAGAGGTAAAAAGGGGATTAAGCATTTGCATCTAGCAACCAGCCTCTTAACGGAGGCTTAGAAAAAGGGGTTTATCCATCTAACACCAATGAAATAATTCTAAAACAAAAAAAAACTCTACAGAGCCACATATGAACCTAGTATGTTCCTTATAGATGTTCTCAAACACACATAACATACACTATTCATATTAATCTAACAATCTAATTCTGTGCCTGATTGATTTATAATGCTTCAAATCATCCCCATTCCTATTTCCGGTCCTATTCAAATAAAAATAATATGCAGTAGACAATATCACCCTACAAAATGTTAACCAAGGATGTATCGTTTAGGATAATAATAATGTAGATAGATAGAATATTGCACATCTATATTTTTGCACATAGCAGGTTCATATCTCTGCACACCGAGGGTTCATATTAATAATAATTTGCTTACACTATGGACGGAATGCACTACAGGCCTATTTGAAAATCTTACAAACGATGGAATCATAGATTCTGGGACCATTCACACTCACATACAACAAAGAAAACTGGATTTGTGCCTGTATGTTCCTTTCTTTATTGCATGAGTAATTTATTTGTGTATTTGAACGTTGGTACTCTTTGTCAGTTTGACACCTATCTATGAGTGTGCAGGAAGGACGTTTGTTAATTTCTTTTATGGGTTCCAATAGCTTTTAGTTAATGTACAGTGACCTCACACATACATTTCTAATAACGGCAGAATACACTCCTGTGTCTTCCATCCTGCAGCGTATGGCACTGAATAACTGAGTATTACATAAACTCTATTTCATAACAGTGCAAATAATCCAGATATATTTGAACCCATACCACTTTTAATTCCCCTTAAATGATCAGTGTTCTGGATGGAGAATGTAGTCAGACACATTTATACAACCCCTTTCCCCCACTATCTGCATAATAGTTCTAATACATGTATTAGTGTAAATCGAGAAAATGAATGCTTGAGGGTCATGTGTTACTGTGTGTAAAGGCATATAGCATTACATATGTTTTAACACAATATATATCTTTTCAAATTGTGTCCGGTATGAGTAAAATAATGGAATTTTTCCGCTTAGATTAATACAGAGGGTGTAGCCTTCAGCATCAGCATCCATTCTCATCCTGAAGGGGTGTTAGTGCTGTCAACATCAGCATTCATTCTCATCCTGTGGGTGTTAGTGCTGAACCTACTCTAGGTGTCAGCGCTTCTGAAGTAGTGCTTGGCAGGAGGAGGCGCTCACTCACAGGGATGAGGTAATCACTGCCTTTACTGCAGTGCTCTTGCAGTGTAAGCAACTGTCCTAGCCTTATGTAGCTTCCGCAGTACATTACATCCACCCCGTTTCTGCTGCGATAATCTGCAAGGCACAAGCACACAGCACTCTGGCCCTCCAGCTTGGTCAGCCATCCTGACATCTCTGTCATTTTCCTTAGTTCGTCTTCTATTCATAGTGTCGCTATTGTTGGTGCAGACAAATATTCCCTGTTTGAAAGCATTTAGAATCTAGGTTGTCCACTTACCTTTGTTGCATAAAACAATAATGGAAGCTGTGCAAGCCATTTCATTACATTAAGATATATTAATCAAGGTTCTTCTCATTAATATGTGATATATTCATTTCAGACTTGCTGAACATGTTGTTTGCCCTGTAGTCTGCTTATAAATCAGTTTAAGGTCTTTTTTTTTTATTTATAGAAGCCGATGTCACCTGATTATTATGTATTTGTTGACAGGTTTTATGTAGCGCCCTCAGATTACGTAATGCATTACAGTTTCAACAATTATTAAGACATGACTGGGTGGTAACAGACAGAGTGTGGAAGAGGGCCCTGCTCGCAAGCTTACATTCTATACAGGGCCGGATTAAAAACCAAATGGACCTGGGGCTGAACATTTCTGAGGGCCATTTGCAGTGGGTATGAAAAGCGTTGTGTGAGTTGGTAAATGATATGTGGGTCTATTTATGATACTTCATTAAACTGTAGCCCCCTTTATCACACTTAGTGCATGGCGCTGTTGTGCTACTGTGCAGCAGGGTAGATGTCTCACATTTATCCTCATGCATTTTAATTGAAGGCCTGTATTTGTGGGCCTTTTTTCAGATGGAGGTCCCATCCGCCCCTTTGTTAATCTGGCCCTGATACTATAGGAGATTGGGGGTTGATACCATGTCTTCAATGCTTTGTTCAGATTATCACCCCGGAAAAACACAGTTTCTAAAAAGTTTTTGGCAGAGCTCACACCTTTCCAGAGGTTCTATCCCATTCAGGGCGCAGCATTGATCCGGGAATTTTCCGGTATTTTGGTAAATACACTGTACACACAGGTTGCTCATTGATAAAAACTGTCAATCAACAGCAATCAGGCTTTTTCACAGCCAATCATCTCTTCAGTGAGCTACTGAACTACTACTGAAGGCAATATGGGAATTCTCTTTTTTTTTACCCGTTTGTGGGGAAACCCTGGGAATTTCAGGCATGTGGTATAACATTGTTTGTTTAACCCAATGAGTTCCATAGCTAGTGACAGGTTTGATCTATCTACTTGTACAGGACAACTTTGCTATATTTCTACTTTACTTTTGTCCATGTAACTATCATTTAACCATGTAACTATATTATTATCATGTCAAGTCAGGTCAGGGGGCAGACAGATTCCTAGGCCAGTTAGAAGTGCTGATCCTAGTGGAGTTACTTAGATCCCATTTTTGTGTAAAGAATTAGGACTGAGGCTCAACTTTATAACCTCCCTGTCTTCTGGACCCATGTACTCTGTGCCCCCTCCACTTATGCTGCTGGGATGGGGTAAAATCCTCTTATATCTGCACAATGTTTTAACCATGCACACACATATGCAATTATTGAGCAAAACATACCATTCCAGACCACTTGTAACACTAGTGTGTGTACGCTCCTGTGATCTTGATCTTTATATAAGAAAAAATGTTACATTGAATGATTTGGTTTTATGAACATGCTAAAAATCATGAACACCAGTTATGAGATATTGGACAGATGTGATAGGGTCTACCCCTTGTTTAATAGTAAACAACATAATCATATAGGATGTAGATCCTAAATAAGATGAATATTTAGAATAAGGCAACTGCAAGTGACAGCTACAGTCTACATTGATATGAACACCTGTACACAAAGTCCTAGTAATAGGAATACATGATGACATTTCTATATAGAATGCTGCCACTGATCACCCACTATTGAAATTCCCACTATTGAAATTCTTTGTATTATGCAACATCAGTATAGTATCTGTATAATGTGTTCCGAGCTATGATGTTTACAGCAGATCTCAGGTTCTCAGATCGACTAGATTGTAAAAGAGATCACATGTATCATGTATGATTGCTTAGGCATGTGCATTGCTTTATCTAGAAGTAATTAGGGTAAGTGAGCAATATATAATCAACAAAAACAATATAATAACTGTACATTTTATTTGACTTATATAATACATATTAGCTCATTTTTAAACAAATGTTTTTAATGTTCTTTTAAAATTTTAGAATAAATAGATGAATGGCCTGAGATCATAATGCCAGCCCAGGCTATCATCATAATATAATCTGAGATGTTTGGTTTTATGAAGAACGATATAAGAGAACTCTGAAATGGCCTTAGCCAAGCTGTTTTGGAATGAAAGAGTTAAAAGGCAGGTATATAGGGAAAAAGTTGATATTTGCACCCATTTTTTTCCTGGAAAGGTATCATATGAGAGAATCGTCATCCAGAGATGAGCCAGTTTAGTGGGATCTTTGATAGAATTTGCCCCATCACCCTTTAGATGCAGTCTGACCGTGCGGAGAGCAATAGGACCTTCATGGTTCGGAAGACAGGAGAGGATTATCTGTGACTCCAACATTAAACACAAGGCACGTTCAGCTCAAGCAATGATTCCTTCAGGGGGTATATAAACATTTTATCCTCTCATCAAGACACTGTGCACGACCTTCCCGTAAATTCTTAAAATGACACCTTTTCTCTGCTCGTAGTCTGAATACTCAAAGCATGTTGGAATATTGTGCACAGAGTAAGGCATGAAATCAGGAAAAGAGTGTAGATAACAAGGATCTATTTTCTGCTTAGCTGCAGCTCCCGCTATGGCTTATTCCTGAGGTGGACTTGGGATATTTATACTCAGCAGGGCATCCCTTATATTGATGATTATTTTGGAACAGGTCCATAAATATGTCTTTTTATTTTTATTATTTCGGGTGCATGGATATTTTTTTTGTATCTTTTCCCCTGTATAAGTAAAGGATAAATGCAGTGTTTACACCCAAAAACATGTTGTTATAGGAAAAGACTTGTACCATGTAGCATTCATTTTTTGTTTTGTAAATCAGGTGCCTCCACTTCAATGGCAGGTGTCGAGGAAAAATGTCCTCTCATCTTATGTTGATTTTGCCATAAGACTAATTAGAGTCACAATAGCAGAACTTGGCTGGTAGCCCTCACACAACATAATATGAACATTTCTTCCTTCCTCGATTGTCCTTCACCCTATGCCTCCTTTATTGCCCCAGCCACTTCTTCTGTACCAGTGACCTTTTCTTCTGACCCCAAACAGACGTGTCCCTGCAGTCATTTTGAATGCAAATCAGTCTATTCTGACCATCAATAATGTTATTTCACCCAGCATTCTGTCCCTAGAATTGTCCAATTCACGCACATGTCCCTGGACACCTTCTGCATGCTATATATGGAGTTGAATTTCTTACCTATCATACAAAAAAGTAGTTTTTTCAAGTGGTATAAGAAATAAAAATAAGCTTGCTGAATCTATATTCATTCATTAAAACTGTAACATAAAAATGTCATTATTTCTCTTTAAAATGTGACATCCTATTATAAACAAAATAACGCACATAAGGGCTCATTCTGAGTAAGAGCTAACAGCTAAAATTAAATGTACATTTGCTCTTAAACAAGTTCTTTTCCAATAACATAGCAGCAAATTAATTACATGGTATTGCTTGTAAGAAATTATTATCATATATAGTAGAACATCAAAACTTTATAGCAGACTTCATTTTATGGCTCACTCTCGGGCTATATAAGGACTATGTACAAGACTATGCCCATTTTTCCAAATCAATTGTCTATCTCTGTATCTGTCTATCTATCTATCTATCTATCTTTCTATCTATCTATCTATCTATCTATCTATCTATCTATCTTTCTCTCTATCTGTGAAATCAATATATTTACACAGCGGGGGCAGGGATTGGTGAAATCTACGGCATTGTTGGGACTCAGAATTAATGTCCTCGGGTGCAGAACATATAAAGTCATCCGTTTATACTTATACCTTTTTATTAGTTACTTATCCCCAAATCCATCTTTTCCAAAAACAAATTCTAATTCTAATATATATATATATATATATATATATATATATATATATATATATATATATATATCATTATTCTTTTATTCTGTTTTTAAAATTCAAAAAAACCTTTTTGATCTGGAGAGGGTATTGTAATTACCTGTAGGTATATTGCCCACATGGATTCTTTATATGAATAATAAAAAAAAAAGAATAGATTTAACCAGGATTTATTTTGACCTCATGACTTATAAGATAAATCTGTTCATGTAGTTTCTTTACACACAGCCATATGCCTCTCCGGTGTAGGTGTACAATTATATAAATGGATATGCTGCCTTCACTCTTAATTCATAATAGACCTGATTTTCTATTGTCTGCATTGTGTCTTCTGCGTCTTTCTTGTTCTTCCCAAATCTCGTCCATTCTGACCTTGACCTTCCTTTCTCCCAGAGCTGATGTGACTCTAGAAATGAATTATTGCAATCTGGGATTTGTTTCTGTTCTTCTTCCTATTAGATGATTCACAGCTGAGGTTCGGCTACTAATATCTGACATTTGCCATGCTCTTTACTCAGGGTCATTCCTCACCTGAAGGTAGGTTACTATTTCAGACACTGTAATGAGAGAAAATATTAAATAGATCCCTGTGCACAGTACTAACCCCAGATTAACCTACCAGTATATTAGGCATACAGCCTGTGCTATTTTCTTTATATTAATTGACAATCTGTAAATGGGAAATGAATGGAGGCGTAAATTGGAATGATTTTCAAATATTTTCTTTAGATATACATTTTGGTAAAAAATGAAATATATTTCTATGACAATAATTGACAAAAAAATGTTCTCTATAGAAAATCTTATATTCAATGCACATTAAATGTACACCAAGTATTACAATTATTTCTATAACAATAATAGATCAAAAATGCTCAGTATTGAAAGTCTTGATGATGTATACTAAGTAGCACAATGGTTGTGTACCATGGTTATTGCATTATGTTAATTTATAGACTACACAAATTCAGTGGGATTGCATTTTGCAAAATGGTGACAAAGGAACCTCTTGAAATGGAGCACAGACACACACACACACACACACACACAACAAACAGAATCTGGCCATGCCATACATTATGCAGTGCTTGTTGCAAATACTGACTACAGAGTAAATGTGCACAATAGATTAGTACAGTGGCGGGCCATATATTGTTACAGCTATTTCTGTGCTTTATGATATTATTTTAAAGATGTGTCTTCCTGCCACATTAACAGTGTTTATCTAGAGTTGCGCAGTGAAAATGAGAACTACGCATGCTCAGAGCGAAAAACGAGCTTAGAAAGAATTCTCTTATTGAAATACATGCAGTAGCAAGTGTAAGCTAGATGCATATCCTCGATGGTGCAAGTCATAGGAGCAGGTCATATACAATGGGAAATATACAGAATATATGTTATTTAAATTTAATGTATTAAATTATGTATATATAATTTTTTAAAAAAATATCAGGATAGTAGTGGCGTATCACTACTGTACTCTTGCATTGTAAAAAGCACTTAAATGGGGTTTTAAATGCTTCAAATACAATCAATTAAAAACCTCTTTAAATACTCAATTAAATATATAAGAAACATCAATGACTGTGGCTGTAGACTGTCTGTGCATACGGCTTCCACTGCAGACCACCAGCCTGCTCTTTTTTCCTTCCATCCTATCCAGAGATGTGTGGTTTAGCAGAAGCACTGCATTCCATATGCATCTAAAACTCTGGATCAACTACTAAATGTACAAAGCTCGATGGCACAGAATTCCAGAATATATATAAGAATAAAAAAGCCATGGACTGTATTAAGACTTCTGAGAGCTTCCGGCATGGGGTTGCGTTTTACTAGTAACTGTAAGAATTTTTGCATAGAAATTTTCAGTATAACTGAGGATTCTAGAGACTTGTCAATGATTTGTTGTCATGTTACGGGGCAGATTAAATGTTAAGGCACAGTGTTGCTATCAGAAGTCCATGCAAGGATCCTGTCCCATGTTCTATAGATCTTGCAATCTTCAGATTTTTTTTTCATTGTGTCATGAAATACTGGAAAAAAGCAACATTGCACATTTTATGCAAAAGTGCACATCACAAATGGCATTTGATTTTAAGTGATTTAATTTGTATTATTTTTGAGATGGGACACTTTTTTTGCTTTACTAAAAAGCACATAGCCAATGAAAATTATGTTGAAAAGAACTATACTATACTATACTTCTACAACTGGCTACCACTGGTGTAAAACGCCTTCGCTTCGGTCAGACTGATATGCAGAGAGCTGTTGTGGTCATTATAAATACACTCATATTTAGCATTCATTTTTCTATATTTATATATTTATATTTAAAATATTTATTCTGATTAACTGTGTCCAGTGTGTCTGTACATATTCCTCTGTACGGTAAATAACAATGGTGGAGGGGACCGAGACCAAAAGAGAGGATGTCATTTATTTGTCACTTTTAATATATCAGTTATTATACTTGATTGCTATGTATCCTGTGTATTATATCAACATGTATGTTTTCTATTTGTCAAATCAATTTCTTAAATTGGACAAAATATAAAAGGACAGAACTTGTTATTTTATATCATTCAAAAGCGAAATATTGTTATAAAAGGGTTCTTTTATATTTTAAAACTGGGCATGACATAGACCTTACTGAAAGAGCCTGGAGGCAGGACATGTTAGCTTGTGTTTGGCTGAATAGGGCATTGACATACAAGGTTGAATATAAAATAACTTTTCTTATAATAAGGGAACATACAGGAATAGGGAATTTGTTTATGATGAGTTCAGGAGCTCTATGTGAAATATGGTGTTCAGATACATCTAGATATTCTACACATACAGGAAGGTGACAAAGATGCATTCATTACATTACATTACATTAATTGTTGTTTATAAAAAAATACCAGAATCCACCATTAATATTTGAATTTACAGGCAGTGATACAACGCACCCCTCACTACCCCCAGAAGAATGATGTGTGCCTAGACATGGAAAGCCTCTGTTGGGGAACGGTAAAAGATACATAAAAATACATATCAAATGGTACATGAAGATAGCAGCCATTTTGTAGCCTGAATGAATGTTCATTGGAATGTATCTCATCTTTTTCCTGGCTTTCATAGTGGTTTTTGAGTCCATTCCAGGTCTGTTACTATGCAGACAGAACTCGCATTCTCCAGATGCTGCTACTGTATCTGGGTCACTGTATCTCTGGGGGGAAAGTGAGGGGAGGACAGATTTGGTGGAATTAATTTCCATATATCC
Organism: Platyplectrum ornatum; assembly: GCA_016617825.1. Lineage (NCBI taxonomy): Eukaryota > Metazoa > Chordata > Amphibia > Anura > Limnodynastidae > Platyplectrum > Platyplectrum ornatum. The sequence goes on from JABWIB010000466.1 coordinate 46,754, forward strand.
CAAAGGAAAACTTCTCTTGGTCTATGCAGTATTTTCCAGATTCCTCCATTTTGAAAGTGACAGGCTGAGAATCACTGGGTACATTTTTATCTTGCTCTCTGTCAATATTACGTTTTTTGCTGGCCTGAAAATGAACATACAAGAGGATTATTACCATAGAGATGAGTTTAATCAAATCAGCGGTTAGTAGAAATTAGCCAGAGGAAATGTAACGAGTTGGGAATTAATTAGTAGCATGATGATAATAAGTTTGCTGTCTAATTCCCCTGCAGCGCTGGTTCTCCCCACAGACTCTGTACATGCGCAGACCCCTAGCACCTGATCCAGGCAGGTTAGAGGGGTTTGTCGGCTCTTTGTTGGCATTTGGCAGCCCACCTGACTATGAGAGTTTCCATATAATGGTTTTTCTCTTTAACAGCGGCCTAAAAGTATTATGTGCAAAAAAATGTGAAGCACCATGTAATATTCTGGACCTGTATGTAAAACCATTAATAAGATATAAGTGGGTGATCTTTACGCCACAGCTCTAGTGGTGCCGTTATTAAATGAATACATAAATACATTAAATAATTTTATACTCATTTAATTATGTCATATCGCATATGTCATATGTCAAGCATATGAAAAAGCCTTTGAGAGGTTAAAATAATTAAAACGCAAAACCTTTTTAAATGCGAATATATATATAGTATTTATATTGCTGGTTGATTTTATTTTACAATAACATTACAATTATTATACTAATTGCCATATTGTCATATACAAATGTGATATAGTTAGAAACACAGTTACCTGAATGTAACTGTCGTGGATGAGGAAATAAACAAATATTAGGAACAATGAGATGGAAAGAGAGAAAGAGAAGGTGGGGGAAATAGTATTCTTGTTTTATTTTTAAAATCAGCTTTTCTGTGGTTTCCATAGCAGCCAGAAGAACAGAATCACATGATGGAACGATATGATTGACGTAAACCAATTCTCTCACCATAGGGCGACCTTCAATCCTATATCACATTCATATATGGATAGCACTTAGCAGAAAGCAGTGAGGGTGGTAATATTGCTATAGGACTGATGCCAGACGTAAGCCAATAACATGTTTGTTTATTAGAAGTGAGACACCACAGTCATTTGACCAAGACGAAATAATATATAAGAATTGTTTTGCTTTCATACAAATCTTAAACTGTTTACTATATTATGTAAATGACTCTCATTGTAACAATATATAAGAAATTCATGTTGAAATCACCATTGAATATCCCAGTAACTTTCATAGGGTTTCATTAAGAAAAAAGCTTAGAAATTAATTGCGCTTACACCATACCAAGGGTAAAATTGCAAGCAAAGGAAAAGAGCAAGGATGACATTTGAAACATCCAAAATCTACTTTATGTGCCATTTTGTGCCTTTAACTATTGGGATTTGTAAGCAGTCACAGATCCTTCTTACACATTCTTAGTATCTACTTTACCCTGAACTTACGCTTAAAAACAGGCGGATGCACAGCTCCGAATCACTTCCCAATGTAGAGTCAGGTACAAGCAACAATATGTAAAGTGGTGAATTAATGTTTCTTTAAATGTTATCTGTTTAATGATCAAATAAATATAATATTTTCCTAAAAAACTAATTGCACTGCATGGATTGTAAATTGTTAGAACAGTATATTAGTTCAACTTGAAAATGCAGTGTTATAGAGAACTGACTAATATTTGTGCGCTATATAAGGGTTGCAGACTTTTAGCCTCTTTTTCCCGGGAGACACCAAGAGTCGGCAGTATGAGGGAGGGGACAGAGGGTGTGATTTATGCAAATCATAACATTTTCATTCATTAAAACCCCATTCTCAATTAAAACACAGCCATACACCTTAACAAATGAAACTGTTGAAAGTAAGAAGAAAAATGTTTTAAACAGAACACTAATCATCGGGCTAATTGCTTTTTGTTTATTTTGCCTGAATAGCAGTGTAATACTGCATATTTAGCTCAAGTTTTTTTATTGTAAATACTAATAAAATTAGTAAAAAAAAATATTTTTCAAGTCCTTTTTAAAGTTACAGCATACAAAGTTAATAAAAAAAATAACATTTGAAACATTGCATAATCATTATGCAGCTGATCTAGAGCTATCTGTTTCTCATACGTAAGTACAACTGGAAATCACTTTCTGTGAACTGGATCCAGACTTACGTACTATTATACTTACTAGCATAGATTTACTAGTGGGTAGAACCATGTTGAATTGCAGGGGAGGTGAAATGAATGTTAGTGTTTGCATGAAGGGAGAATGCTTTCTTTACACTGTTGTAAGACTTGGACTTGGAAACATCATCTTGTAGTCTGGATCCAGTCCAGTATGTAAAGAACGGGAGCTGCCAATGCTTCTACGTACATATCCATGTACTCTATGTTAGAGGAGAGGTATACAGCAGCAGGTCGCAGTGCCTCCGCTTCCTCCAAAAACCTGGCGTCACATCATGGTATAGTGCAAGTATATTTAATATAAATAAATACATTTGTGATGTAAACACTATCCTACACATGGGGGAAAATAAAGAAAACCGTGAATTGTATGTATTCAATCTTTTTATTTTACATTTCTTTCAGGCTTACGTTCAGGCCATACACTTCTTTTTATGCCTGAATAGTAGTGTATTAATAGGAAGTAGACCCAGAAATGTATGTTATATTTGTAAAGGGGTTTTATATGAATGAAACAAAATAGAAAACCTTTGAAACATGAAAACTGGTATATGTTGCTATAGAAGTACCCTGCGGGCTCTGTGCATAAGTCTCTATTGGCATGTTTTAAATGACTGTCCTGACTCATCGCATTTTGGCAAAAACACACAATTCTCATATACAGCATTTGCTTTCCATTTGTGCAGCACATCTGCAATAACTGTGGATCAGCTCCTACACCTATCAGCCATTCTGTCTCTAATCTACATGCCTGTTTTATAAGTACCACCTATCCAGAGCTGCTACTGACACAATCTACTGTATAAGTTGCAGTCAGAGGATTTTCATATCTGCTGCACTAAATCGCTGGATTAGCTCTAAAAAGATTAAACAATTACAGTGTACCCCTACTATTACAATATAAACAAGCATTTCAATGAGTTGCCTATTACAATGAAAAGAAACATCCATGTTTTCTCAACACAAGCATGTATACACTTGGTCTCCATCATAGGGCAGCTATATCAATAGCCTCCAGGTGATAAACCCACCACTCGCAGTTCTCTTGCTGCAGGACAGCAGATTGGAAGGTTTGAATCAGTCTTTTTTTAAATTATAAGAATTTCCCTGGTAGCTTCCATAGAAAGAAAAACAAAGGCAGGACTACACCATGCTTCACACAGCTCTATACGCTTGCCTATGTGCTCTGATAAAATACAATCCTATAAGCTGATAGAGAAGCCCCTCCAGGTCTCCAGGACAAAGCCGTAATATTTGCATGTCCCCACACGAGGCTTCCGACGGGATTAATGGGAAATGTAATTAAGAAATGGTAATGGGCCTCTTGCACACTCAGCAGGATGCTCATCAGTATGATAGGAGGCAGACGGGGGGCCACATATTCGTTTTTCTTTTATGTCCCTCTAGCAGACACGAAATTCAGACTCCTAAAAGTGGCCACGCTTGGGATCTCAGGAGACATGTGACAACCACCACCTGCCATTACCCCTATACTGAGTTTTCTCCAGCAACCAGGGTGTTAAGGATTCCATCACCTATATGAGATCTTTATTCGAGCAACAGTCAAGGAGCTCATACAAATGAAGAACATTTGTCGCCTATTGTTTGATGATACTTGTATAGTAAAATGCATGCTTTGATTGTGACACATGCTCTCTGTGACACATTCTAAATCTTTTGAGACACAGCAGTTTCCTCGTTGGATGTCTAATTCAGAAGTGCTCATGCTTAGGAGAACTCTTAAAAAAGCTTAAAGGGGGTGCAAGGAGGATTCCAAGCAGAATATATCTATTTTCATAGAGAAAAATGTATAAAACTCAATAACTAAGGAGTTGTGCATCTCGGTGTTTCAGGTAGATGTGCAATAAGAATGAGCACTGTACATGGCTATGGTGGAAATGAGCGCAGAAAGATGGACGCACTGCTGCCCATGCGCCTGCCTTTACACCCGCCTGCACTGCGCTTGCGGAACAGGACGATCAGCAATAATTATACCATCTCAGGGAATGCTGTCATTTATTTATTATTTATTACCAATTTTGTTATGAGAAAATATAATCTACATGTTAATATTTAGATTTTTTTATTAATTATGTTTTTTAAAGTAGTTTTTAGAAATTTACAAAAAGAAGGTGTTTAAATTGGTTTTCAAATTCTGCAAATACAAACATTTTAAAACCTATTTAAACACATAAGAAACTATATGGCTCAGGCTGCTTGGGGTTCACTCCATTTGCTATTCAGAGATGCATGTTTCTCATAAATGTACACACCAGGACAAACACTGCAGGCACGTTCCATATGCACACAAAACTCTGGATCACGTCCTAAATGTTCAGGGTTGGATTACTCGTCCACTTACACCTTTCAGGCAGTGTTGGACTGTTGGATGAAGGAGGAAATATGACAGTGCTAAGGATATTATGGATAGAGTATGAATGATAAAATAACTATACAGTTATCCTGCTCTCATGTGAAATCCTTGAAAGGCCTCTACTAATTTTAGATGGAAACATTTCCATTGAGTAATTAACAGACTTGTTGCATGGACGTGACTGAAACATAAAGCGTGGAATATATTTTAGCAATCGACTAAGCATTCCAGGTTCATATAGACCCTTCTTTTTCTACTTTAAATGATTGTGGGGTATTTTGTATTCTATGTAAATTATTCTTCTTTGTTGGATTTTTGCCTGTGTCAAAATACAATCCATTCCACGTGTTGATGCTTTATTTTATATGCTTCTATTTAAATATTAGTGCCAGCATTGTGGGATATAATTCTTTGTATTTAATCGTTCTAGGTATATAATAAAGTATATATAAAAAACGATACTTTATTTAAAATATCATTATCAAAATACATATGATTTTATGTTGTGAAGAAGGTCATAATCTGTGACCATAATCAATGTTCAATCTGTCTCTTGAAAATGTAGAAATGAATCAATTAAACACTCCATACTATTATTTCAATGTAATTGTGATGAATACATTTACTAATTGCTCGCAAGTAATCCAGGTCAGTTTTTAATGAACTTTCCATTAACAAAACCCCCCTCCCCTTCAGGTCTTATTTAGAAATCATCATGCATCTGATTATTGTAAATTGTTTAGGGTATTTTATATAAATATAAATCTGATGGAGATCTGCATATCCGCTTGTTTTCCAGTGAGATGCGTAGGAAAAATTAGGACTGCGCAAGCGTAGATCGAGATGCTTTCATCCAAATACTATGCACACCATGTAAATGAGAAAAGGCATGCTTACACCATCTCAGATATCCTTGAGAAAATAACATGTTTCCTAAGTTAGAAGTAAAATTAATTTTATTTTGAATAAATATTAGTGATTTAATTAAGTGTTTTTATTGAAACTATTAATTGATTTAAAATAATTATTTAATATGCATGTGTAAAAGAATTATTTAATATGCATGTGTAGTAATGGTATAGCGCTATTATACATTGACAAAATATTAATTTACATGGGTTTTTATGCTGAAAGGAAGGCATTAAAAACCCAAGTAAATGCTAGTAAACCATACGGCTCCAACTGCAGGAAAAAAGCAAAAACATGCATCGTGGGATACGTTGTTCCCTTCATACGCACTGTTTGCGAGTTGCATGGAGCCTATTTATCATTAGTCTTATTGCCACATTTAATAAACAAATAATGGGATTGCAGCTGCATGAGAGTCCATGCCTTTACAATATTGGGATCACTAATAAAATATTTCAACAATGTATAATTCATGCAAACGAAAAACTATTTTAAAACAATTTTAAATTGTTATCACTCCAAATGGCATCTTATAAGAAGGCGAATTTATGTCTAAGAAATGTTTTAGGCGCTAAGTGGATCCTAATAACAAAGACTAGCCTGCAGTGACATCACAGCCCCGCAGGACTGAGACAGAATTTCAGGAGATGATGCAGAGTCTGAAGCGCATACACGCGCAGGGTACGTTCTATTCAGAGGTGCAGGTTTTGGCAGGAACCCCTACCTCTGGAAAGCTAGAGAGAAAAGGCAATATTATTTTAAATATTTAAGTGATTAAAAATATGACATATAGATTTCTTTTTCCTATAGAAAATGACCTGCACCTATGATTTACACCATCTCTGTGATTATGGAAGCATATGGCAAATGCGCTGACAGCTTACACTGCTACTGCAACTATTCAAATGAGAAGAACTCTGTATAAAAGCTTGCGGATTTGCAACTCTGGATCAGCCGTTCAGAGAACATGCAGAAACTTGAAAAAATTCAAACTGTGATAAAACCAAAATTCAGAAGTAAATTCTCCCTGATTAACTCTAATACAAAACAAACAAAATATTTTCCCTGTAAGCAAAAATATTTTAGTCATTTGTACCTCTCACATTGTACTAAGGTTTAGCAGATTATACATTTGCCCCTGTTTCTGTCTTTAGATATTCTGGATGAGCTCCTGTATCAGTCTATGCAATACAGGTACAAGTACAAGGGTTTGCTGCATTTGTTGAACTAAGATACATACTCTCTCAACAAATACAACTTTGTATAATGGTAGATTTTTAAAGACATGATGAACCTGGGCGTTGATCATGGTGCAATGCGAGGGGTGCAAATCATTTTTTAATTCTATTGCATATGGAGAACAAACTTTGCTTTTGCACATTGAATTCCTAATCTCCATAAGTTTATGTTTAATTTGTAAATTAGAGTTGAGCTAGGAAAGTAACGTTTTATCACTATTCTTTTTTTCATAGGTTTCTCCAATGCAGTTCATTGTTTGGATTTGCCAGGTCTACACTGGAACCTGCTTTGCCCTTACTCTCAAACTCTGGATGATCAAAACCATGTTGCAATATAAGGGGTGTAAATTAATTTTACAATGAATTATTTATTGAATCTTTTGCACATAGAACGTGCCAGTAGACAATGGATTCTACAACGTGCAGGTCTACAATGGCACCTGTTTAACCCTTACTGATAGTACTGAAACTGGGCAGCGTTTTGAAACATGCAAGCACATGTATTTGTATAGGCAGCTGGGCTGGAAGGTGTATGTTCTTCATTTAACTCTATTTAATTGGTATAATGTTACGGTTAATGAAAATATTTTATAGTACAATGTAGTGTGACAGTTTAATATTTGTAAGGGGCTGTGTTATTACTAAGAATAGGGGAACATAATAAATAAAAATCTCCTCTGTCATACACTTCAGCAAATCTGAGCTGGTGGGAGATTTTAGGAGGAAGGCAAGGAAACGGCAACAGTAAAAGACCCACTTTTCCACTTTACTGTAGTGGAACAGCTTGTTTTACTATTGCAGAGTACATGAAAACAAACACAGGCGGATGAGCCAGTGCGAGTATGCTTTTCCACTTCTGCAAAGCTGCATTTACAACTTAAAAATCAATACATAAATAAATATATATATATATGTGTGTGTGTGTATATGTCATGCGTACCTCTGTCTTTAATATATATATATGTGTGTGTGTGTACTGTATATGTGATGCGTACCTTTGTCTTTTATATATATATATATATATATATATATATATATATATATATATGTGTGTGTGTGTATATATATATATATATATATATATATATATATATATATACACATATATGTGTGTGTGTGTACCTCTCTGCATTATAGGAATTAGCTTGGATGAGATGAGTGGTCTGTCCTCCCCCAAAGCAGGTGTGCCTAGACTGCTCCCAGATTTACCTCTAACTGATTTGTGATGGGCTGCGTGTCAGAGAGCAGACACCATGAATAGTGATTCTTCCCCACTGCTCCACCACATGAATGTACAATGTATGCTAATATATTTTCACCAGAGGGCCACACCTCAGCCTTCTGCAGACTGGTTTTACCCCTCAGTTGCTGGATACACCATTAACCCCCCCATTTCCTCCACCCAATACTTGGCTCACAGACAGAGACGACTGGTTTCCCGATTAAATAGCTATGGCTTGATTTAAGACAATTTTATATACCGTATCCCCTACCGGCCATTCTAATGTGTTTCCCTTTCACCAGCAGTAAATGAGTTAAACTGGGTACACGTGCCTCTTTTGTCAACAGAAAAGTCCATTATGTGTACTGCCCTACTGGGAGAGGCTGATCTGTTACACACTGCGCCACTGCTTCTATTTGTCTGTACACACTGCGCTGCAGTAAGTCAAGAGCCATCTATTTCCTGCCTTTTTCTGAGTTCACATTTATCTGCTCTCACTAATAATCATCTGTCTACAGTACCGCGTCTGCCATTAGCAAGTCTCTGAAAATAACCCGTAATGAAGCACCTTGCAGGGTTTTCTCACAAGATAAGCATTTCGGGCTTGTTACAGAGATCAGAATAAGAAGAAAACAGGCAGAAACAAGGAGGAGATTTTAATCTGTATAGTTGAGGGTGATGTCTCCGACTCTATGCCTAAATAGCTTAGAAATAACGTTATTAAGTATTTGTGTAAAATCAAATAAATTAAAAAATAATCTTGTAGAATAGGAATAAAATAACATTTCTTTCCTTGGTTTGTAACACAGTTTTGTTTAGGTGTATTTTTATTTTATTTGTGTTGGAGCTGTGGAACATCATCATAATGCCGGCCATACATCTATGCGATGAGGGTTAAGGGTGCGATGAGGGTTAAGGGTGCGATGATGCGATGCGCCCTCCCGCTGGTCGCACATCACATCGTAGATGTTCATGGACATCGCTGCTTATTACCTATACATTGCATGTGCATTTAGCTCACACGATATATGGGAGCGATGCATCTCACCCCCATCGCATAGATTTATGGCCAGCATTACTGTTTTATCAAAAACATAATAAACACAAACTTGGGGTCTTTTAAATAATAATACACATAAAATAATGCTACACATTATATCAGTATATAATTTAGTCGACTGTACCTGGATTGCTGAAAGAATTACATAGAAGCTTAATTTTATTGCGGGTGCCAAACTTAAGTACCCCTGTACTATGTTACATCTCATGCTTTTATAAAGTCAGTGCATAGTAACCATTTATTTCTTATTTACAGGACTATACATGTACATATAAGTATAAACATTTTATTGGACATTTGGTAATGTTATGTATAGCAATAATGCATCCTGAACTCGCAAATGTCAGAGAATGTGATTGTTTGGTTTCATATTTAATACTTTTCCATTGGATACATGGAATTTATAGCCATGATTTATAGATTAACGTTACTGCTTTATTATCTGTACTGAAATGATTGTTAGAGGGTAAGAATAAGCTAATAGAAAGGTGTAAAATAATGTTTTTATTTCTCAGCATTAGAGTGGTCAGTGCCTCAGTCCTCATCATAATATGTTGTCTTTCTTCTGTGCGGTTTTCTGAAGAGGTTAATCAGACAAGGGGGGAGTAAAACCAAATTGTTCAAGCAGGCTGTTGGGCGTTGGTTGGGGGCTTTAAAGGAATAACAATAGCTGTACTGGGTTAGTGTGATGCTAATCAGCTTCCGTTGCCCCACTGCTGCCCGATCTAGAGGGGACAGCTGGGATCCTTCTCTTTCGCTGTCAGTAAGAGGACATATTGCATGTCGCAAGCAAGGGAACAAATTCAACAGGACAACCTCGCCATCTGTCACCCAGCCAGGCCCTGCACAAACAAAGGCCTAGGACACATTGTGTGGGGCAGACCACAGCTGACAGCCAGTGCCTCATGTGTAGGTGCGCGCCTGCAAGTGGTATGGTTCTGGGTATGGCAGGTGCACGTGTATGGCTGCGTCTCAGCTTTGCTGTTTATACAGGAATCCCTCATTAAAAGTGATATTTGTTCCATTTACTTTTCTGCGAGGGGAATTAGAAGATTATGCTTATGTACAAGGAACAGTTGATACCCTTTGGATGCCAGCTGCTGCAGCTTTGTGTTCATCTACAGGAGGGTGTTTCTGGATGTATGGATTGTGTCAGAGCTATATTTAAGGTTTGCGGTGCTTAGGGTCATCATGAACATTCCCTGAAGTTGTAAGTCCTGACCCTATCGGGTTGATGGGACTGACCTCTATATCAATCACATCATGCCGCCTATATTTTATAGAGACTAAGGGGCTGATCAAGAATTACGCTTCTACCTAATTTTTTAGTTGGCATTTGGGGCTGATCTTACACCTTTATTTTAGGTGTAAGTGTAGACCGGAGCAAAACCATGTTGCAATGGGAGGGGTGCATAGAAAATACTTTGCTTTTGCACATGGAACTCACAAACTGCCTTTAATTTAGTTTTCATAGTTTATACTTTCCTCTTCTGCAGTTGATTGTATGGTTTGGTCCAGGTCTACGCTTCCACTGTTTTGTCCTTACCCCCAAACTTTGAATCAGCCCCTTTATTGGGATTTTGCTCTTCACGTGTACAGAACAGGAGCGAATACAGAGTGTGTACAGAGAGTGTGTAGCTTCTGTGTGCTATGTGCTAGTAGAACAGGGTGTTCCACAATATTTCAGAAAGGGGAAAGTTTAGTGTTGCTGTTTGTACAGTAGTAGTTCACATTCCCAGGGTCGTAACTACAAAAGCCCGGGCCCCATAGCAAATTTCTCAACGGGCCCCACCTATTTCCATCTCTCCCCACCATATCTTCATCTCTTCATCCCCCCCACATATCTCCATCTCTCCCCACCATATAACCATCCCCCCCATATCTCCATATCCCCCCCATCTCCATCTCTCCCCACCATATAACCATCTCCCACCCATTTCCATCTCTCCCTACCACCTCTCCATCTCTCTCAAACATCTCCCCCCCCTCCCTTTCCATCTCTCCCCACCCCATCTCCATATGCCCTCTCCCCATATCTCCATCTCTCCCCCCAATCTGCATCTCTCTTAACCACCCACCACCACCCTAAAGGTCTTACCTTAGCCTGGACTGCTGCTGGACATCTTCAGCTGCCAGCGGCTGTGACAGTACGCGGCGTGCGCAGCGCTGACATGACGTCACGACGCTGCGCCGCCGATGTGCACTACTGGGAATGGGATCCCTTAAAGAGGATTCCGTTCCCAGGACATAAGTTTGTGTTTGCAGGCAGGCCCGGCCGGCGGTACCGTTACCCGGGCCCATTAAATATAGCAGCAGCCTCAGGCCCCGTAGCTGCCGCTATGTCTGCTATGGTGGTAGTTCTGCCACTGACTTACACCTAAGATCAGGCTGGTGAAAGTGTATAAATTAGGTTTTTCCTAGATTAAATTGCCCTATGTTCAGTTTAAACACAACCCTAAACGTGATAAAAAAAATATATATTAATTGGTTCAATTTAAACATAAATTGCATTTTATAATACTTTTTTAACATAAAATACAGAATACTGATATTTTTATCCTGAATAGCACCATATTGCCCCATGGACCTATATTTACTAAGCAGGGAAATTGCATGGAGATTAAAGAGTGGGGATGTTGCCCATGGCAACTACATCAGGATAAAGCTCTCAGTTTCATTTTATCTACTGGAGAATGTGAGCTCAAATCTGATTGGTTGCCATGGGCAACATCCCCACTCTTCAATCTCCCTGCTTAGTAAATATAGGCCACAGTGTTTTTTGTTTTTATTTATCTACCTGAAACATACATACAGAGCTTGTATCAAACCTTGCAGCCTATGCCTACCATTGAACAAAGTATTGAAAGGAAATGTTTCCTAGCTTAACTTTAATTTATAAATGAAACATAAAGTTATGCAGTTCTATGCAGTATTTTCTCTGAATTCAATAGAAATTCATTTTCACCCCACAAATTGCAATATGGTTTTGCTCAGGTCTATACCTGCTTCTGTTTTGGTCTTTTAAAAAAGTGAAAGTGGCTATGAACCCCAGCTTTGAGCAGCGGATTTTCACATCCACTTCCCTTATACTCTAGTGGAAAACAATTTAATTCTGTCCCCTGATAAATCCTGCATTGGCAAGTGCTCAGTTTGCCTATGACTTTGGTTGCTCATCAACTACTCATCCATAAATGCCCTGACATATGCAGAATATAGCAAATCAAGAATATTAAAATTGAACTCCTTTGTCTGCTGCCTGCTGATATATCACAGCTCTATGTCTGGCATTCAGAAATAGTTTTCAGGGGTCATGCAGGTTTGGATATGAACACCAGTTAAGAAATATGGCTTTATACTGTAGGTAATTAATAGATCAATTACTATTTATGCGGTATAAAAATGACTCCCAGGATATGGACAACAAAGAGATACTGAGCAGCTGCAGTTTTTATACAGAATAAAATAGAAGTACAATGTCCTTAAATGAAGTAAAACAATATATATTAAGAATTATAATCAGCAAACGGCAACAAATTAACTTTACCAAAGTAGGTAAAGTTTCCTAGATGAACTCCAAAAAAATGCATTTGCACCTCACAGATGGTTATGTTAAGGTCTACATTTGCTCTTGCCCGTATACTTTGGATCAGCCCAGCACTGTACATCACCTTTTCCCCAGATTAAAAAGTGAGGATGTTTCCCATAGCAACCAATAAGATTTGAGCTCACATTCTTCAGTATGTAAAATGGAATGGAGAACTTGAATCTGATTGGTTGCTATGGGCAACATCCCCACTTTTCAATCTCCCTTCTTAGTAAATTTAGACCATGGTGTCTTGCATGGGATTACACAAATATGGTGTGATTTGAGAAATATGTGAATTGAAGAGGGGCCTATGTCCTTCTGATATAATACCCCCTGGAAAAATGCCATCTACAACTAGAAGGTACATAAAGAGATAACACAGGTTTCACCTGATTCTGTGTGACCGCCATAGATTTCTATTTTGTGTACATCCAGAATCACCTGGTTATTTGTACATTATGGCGCGGCTTATTATTGCCCTAATGTTGTGAAAATACACACCCACATCTTGTGTCGCCGGCAGCAGCTGGCACATTTTCAGCCTCTTTTTATTTTTTTTATTTATGACCTTTCAATTGTCTGAGGGGCAAAGGTCTGATCAAAAAAGCACCCTCCCTGCAGCTTGCATCTACAGAAGCTGAGAAACAGAGGAGGGGCCAATCCCCCCCTTCCCCCCC
>JABWIB010000466.1:61396-95037 GCA_016617825.1 Platyplectrum ornatum
TTGTATAGGAGCTACACAAGATCTGATGTCAACCTGATGTATTTCTATATTTACCTAAATAGTTATTACACTATTTCAACTGAAATACGGAAAAATGGGAAGTTATTTTGTCTTAGGGGAGCCTTGAAAAATTATGTAGACCCTAAAGGTGCCTCGACTGAGAAAGTTTGGGAACCTCTGGCTTAGGCCCATTTGTTAAGCAGTGGATGAAGCGGCATACCTATGTATTCACTGAGTAAAGTTCACAAGAATTATACATTGGTTAAGGAAACGAATTTCACCCAAAATTGTCCATTGGTTTCTCTGACCATCTCAGTTTTGTATGGAGTAATAGATCTTTACGCTTGTCAGAGCTTTCATCACCTCTGACACTTATTCAGGCCATTCCCCTATTTCCTCAGTGACAGGTAATGCAGATGGTTACACTGTGGAAATCAGAGTGCGTATCGATCCATCCATCACCTCTAATTACAGGCTCCATCTTCCTGCTTTACCACACTATTCTAGTACCGCAGTCCCGGAATGTCATAACGAACCAAGGGAATCTGAGCACTGGGATTCATTCCAGGGACAAAATTAAGACTAGGGTTGCTAAGGCTCAATATACATCGCTGGGAGTGAAAATTCATGTAAGCTGGTTTCTCATCACTCATCACATTACTAAATATTACAAAATATTCCTGGCTGTGTTGGACCTGTGTTTAAGTAGGTACACTGGTACCTCTTTTTATGCCTGAAGCTCTTTTTGATGGTCCCAATTGCCACCATCACTGGACAACCTGAACTGTTCCCTCATACCGTACCAGATTCTGCAAAATAGCAATTTTCCACCCTCAGGGAGTGGACAATAATTGTAATAAAAGCATTTTGTGAGGGCATATGCTCACTCAACGTTATTCTGTTATGAACCTGGATTTGCCTGATAGAGATGAAAAAGAAAAGCTTTCCAGTGGAGGGGTGGATAGCGAAATGCCATTCCAGAGGGGAAGGCATAGTGATTGTACACTAAGGGCTACGTTTATACCTTACATGCAATCCTAACTTCCACAAAGTTGCCATTTTAAGAGAGGACGTTGTGGAAAATTAAAGGTAGGGGTCAGCTCTTGTAACTAAGTGCTTGCCTAGAAAGGGTCCTTCCCTTCACCCACATGGGTAATATCCTCTCACGATGTTCCAGTCTTGTAACTGGAAGTCTTGTATTCAGCTGTATTTTGCTTGTGTCCAAAATTGTAAATATTACAACTTTACAGCACAACATTAAAAGATTTCTAATAACTGTGACCATCAATCCCTATGCTTGTGCCTATCAGCATCACAAAACCTCTTGCTTTCATATAATGGACATTATTCAGGACTGGCTTGTCTCATGCCGTGTAGCAGTCCCTAAAACTGTATGGCACTATGTTTTCAAATGTATTACATGTTAAGTTTATTAGTCATTAAGGGGCCGATTCAATCCCCCTTCGCGCGGAGATATCTGCCTTACACTATTTGCGTAAGGCAGAAAATCTCGCGTTTTTTCGTTCGCACCTCATAGAGGTGCGTACAAAAGAACGCGAGTTTTCAGTCCCGTAATAGACGGGAAAAAGCCCTAAGGGGCCGATTCAATCCCGTGCGAAGACGGGAAAAAGCGCGAAGTGCGCTTTTTCCCGTCTATTACGGGACTGAAAACTCGCGTTCTTTTGTACGCACCTCGCGTTCTTTTGTACGCACCTCGCGTTCTTTTGTACGCGCGAAGGGGGATTGAATCGGCCCCTAATATACTCACTGATATGCACCACTGTTATGTTTTATATGAAGACCTAGCAGACATAGCAGTTAACAACATGAAAGAGCTGTACTGATCAAGATCATGCTACACTTTATATTCTCAGTTTCAAACAATCTATAATAAATAGAAGCATGGATGTGATCAGTGAATAAAGGCACAGGCCTGATCCTGATGACCACTTCCAAATCGCAATGACCACAGTTGTGTATTTCTACAGCATATGAGCAACACTTCATGTAACATATCAGGTTTTAGAAACACGATGCCTAAGATGTATTCCATAGTGGTGCAAGATTCCATACCCCAATTAAATAAATGATCAGTGTTTTAATAAATACATTTATTCTGCTATGACCACAATGGCCTATAACATAACCTCCAGCGCAGGAAATGCATTATTTTTCCTCAGCTGTTAGACTCTTCCCCCATTGCACAAAAACACAGCCCCACAAGCAATACAGCATCACATTCTGCATAGTTAGAACCAGCAGGAGTTAAAGAAGCCAAGATATTATCACATCCTCCTGAGCAGGAGCTCCTGTTTCTGAAACACAGGGAAGAATGAGCAGAAAGGAAAGGATTTGACCAAAACCTTGCTAGTGATTTAAAAATCTATTTGTTCAGCGTCTCTCTAGCAGTTCTCTCTTATCTCACCAGACCAGCTGCTGGAATATTAACTAGGAGCGGCGCTAACAAGTTGGGCATAATTATCACCCTTTGCATTTTCAGTTTTAGCTGGGGCCAATTTGCAATGAATTTTTCAGCTGTTATAATTAGGTTACTGCTTGCAAGTCACATTCATAGAAATCCCATGTCAACGACGCACTTCTTAACCCTTCTTTCTCCGGGTTCTGGTTCACAAGACAGGTGCTGTCAAAATAGGGTCTAAAATCAAGGATAAGGCACGTCAGGAAGCAACTCCCCTTTATGCCACTGTTTGTATTCAACGGATCGGGATAGATAGGCAGGACAGGGTGTAAGAAAAAGAAAATAATGTATGCTGGTAGCATTGCACTGCCTCTGTGTACATTATAAAACGGTAACGCTACACATTCCCACACTAAGTTTAAGAGTTAATCATTCCTGGCACAATTACCAGGGTATCTCTATTGGGCTATTATGTGCTGTTTGTCTGTTTGCATCCAAGATGCAAGGTCTTCATAATGCTTATAAAAAATAATATCTGAACCCATAAATACAATAGCTAGTGACATGGCTCAAGAACAATTGTGTAATGAAGACACACCGAGAGCAAAAATATTACCACCACTGCCGTATACTTGTATGCTCAGACAGAGCCTCATGGGAAATGATTGGTGTTCTGGTTTTGGATCTGTTCTATTTCCTGTGGGGGCCTTTGGTAAAAGGATGCCAGATATGCTAACCAATGCAATGCTTGGTAATACCTGCTCGATGACCCAAACACAGTCCAAAGTGAATACACTGTCCACTTTCCATGCAAATTAGGTTAGTGGAAACACACACACACACACATATATATATATATATATATATATATAAATACACACACACACACACACACACACACACACATATATAAAACATATAAATAAAATACAATATAAAACACATCCCAATCAATGTACCATCAGAGTACATTTAAGTCGCACAGATTAACAAGACTTGTAAATGAACACATATAATTGAAACTTGGATTTGATAGGATGGAAAAGAAAAAAAATAACGACCTACATAAGGAGTTTAATTTAGCATGACCTAATTTACATCAACACAGGAATACTGGCGGAGTTACATTTTTGTCTGTAATCTTTCTAATTTGAAATTTGGGTTTTGCATGTCTCTGGTTTAAGTAATTCATTTGCTAAGTATATTTGGAAAGTTCATCGTTGGTTTGGATAATTTTTCTTCAAAGGAGTTGTTGAAACTCGCCCAGGGAGACATCAGAGCGGTAACATTAGTAAATCAGTCACATAGAGTTTCTTTGGTGAGAGCTTTCAATCCTGTGGCCCGCATGTAACCTCTAGAGATGTGAGGGCGTGTGTCGGCCGGCACGCTCCGTGTTAGACACAGGGGATTAGTGGCTGCGAGGGGGGTTGGCCTCTGATTAGTTGGGGTTTAATTTGACCCTCTTTTGTTTGTGTATCTCTTTGCTGATTCAGACCCCTTTGTGTGTTTGTGGGGCTGCTGGCAGGTGTTAATGAGGCACTGACAGAGCCAGCATCTGTGGACCAAGCCACAATCCATTAACCCTCAAGCTCCTGGGACTCTGTTATACAAGCCGTACTGAACTGACATTCTAATTACTAACAATGATTCTATTGTGTGGCTCCAAAAATATGAAGACTCCATCACTTACTACTAACACCTATATCATCACAATATGTATGTAAGATGATATAGGCCCTTGGTGACTGTTACTGGGGGCAAAAATATATATATTTTTTATGTTGACACCTATAACTGATACTGTAAGTAAGATTATTTTGTCTTACAAAACAAGCTTCTACAACCAAGTTGAGGGGAGGATCACATTGTAGATGGGGATGAAGCAGCAGACACTGAGGCTGAGGTAAGATCAATATTTTAATTGGATTGTGGCAGATAAATCCATCACCATCAGACTTGTTGTAATGTCAATAGTCTCAATTTGCAAAAAGCAGGACAAAATGACATGGTCTGGATGGATTCAGCATGCATGGGATGGATCAGTATAGGCCAACTTTGTTCCTTTATTATTTTGGTATCCTTTCTTACCAATATGGTTATGGTTTTATTGATATGAACCAATAAACGTATGGCAGCTTTTCTTCTTTACCTTCCACATGAGCTTGATATTCATGAATAACGTGTCCATGGTTACATACATTGATAATATGAACAGAAAAACTGATGGAAGTCACAGTATTTGTCCACCTATTTGGTGGCTAAGCTATGGTGTTATGGCTGATTGGCCGTTTTCATCATGTAACTAACCAAAGTAAATAAACCTAAGTAGCCCCTATCCTGATTAGCTTTACCCAAAATTTGAACACGACTGAGAATATTGTATTGTAGATTGTGCCTTTGTATTCTGTTTTTTTTTGTTGTTGTTTTGGAGGATTTTTATTCAGGAGTTATAGGTTAATATAGTATCAGCTCGTTCATCCACTATTACAGCCTTCAATTGGTGAAAATGTGCACTGTCCTTGGGACCATAGCATAATATATTATCATCTGTATATAACCATTAACTGCTTTATATAAATCATGTCACATTTTGCAGATCAAGCAGGTCTAGGTTTGTGTTAAAGCCAAATAGACCAAAGTATGATTTGTGATATAGTCACAAAAGCCATAGCCTAGAATTTCTTCTGCTCCTCAATCACGTAATCACTTTACACCATTTATATATGTTTCTGACATAAGTATTTCATTAATTGTCTATAGCAAACTCATTAAACATGATGTATATAGATTGTGTTGGGTGATGGGACGCTAGTTGGGCATTACTGTGGTGAGGAAGGGGGGTACTACACAACTAAAACAATATCTCTGTGAATTAGCATTCTGGCATATGCAGACAGATATACTAGTATAATGTCTAACTTATTTTTTACATAGTACTCTACCTATTATATCAACATTTTTTAAATATATTCACAATCAATAGTTACTGATTGTCATTTCTGAAGGGCAACTTCCCTTAGCAGAGGTTGTACCTAATCAATGATAAGCTGTGTCAACAGAATATTTAATGTCACATGTCCCCTGAATGAATCAGCAGACATCTCTACTGCTGGAAGTCTGGGGCTCAGTGGAACCCACTTATTGAAGTGGTTGCTGGAGCATAATGAATGTGTGTAAACCGTAACTGAGCACTGACTTCTTTATTGTTTGGCTGAGCTTCCGCAAAAGGGTTAACTGGCTCTTTTTTTCATCTGGCTCATGCCATTTGCCTCATGCCAGTCAGGCGGAAGGAAGCTAAAAATGTTACATTGTGGCAAGCCGCTCACTGGTGGCATCATGCCAGTTTAGCATATTCCCTGTTTAATGGTCTCAGTAACTGGCAAGATGTCAAGCCCGCCCCACCCACTTTCGCTGACTGTATGTCATGTTGTAAGACGTGTTTCAAATACAATATGTGTTCCTGATACAGCAAATATACATTTAGCGCATTCGTTACGTCATGTCAGCTGCCTCCAGTGTCTCACCAATGACAGCAGGAGAAGACTCAGCTCAATGCTAACGTTATTCCGATGCCTATATACAACTGCTATAGTTTCAGATGTTCCTACTGCGAGCAGATAAGGCTTAATGCAAATAAAAAGCAGTAGCATTTATTATAGGGCTGTCCAGTGGGAGAAGATTTTGGAATGAGTTGGACAACTTAACATTTATTGTAATATATGGAACTAACATTCAATCGTAAAAGGAAATACAATTGGAAAAATTGGGGAAAGAAATGTGCTGACAGATGCCTTTCCATTATATGCATCATGTTGTTTGTTTCCCTAGATTATTTTATAAAACGTTCAATAGGGAAGCTGTAGAATCTCTACTATTAGCTGATGCAGAACTGCACATAGTGGTTGAAGTGGACATTTAAAAGTGGCGGTATGGTAACATAGAAAATAATAGAAGTTATTGGAGATTTATAGTTTTTCCATTAAGTCAGTGTGAAAAGTACCTGTATGCATAGCATCATATACACCCTCACTTCGAGCCCTGCATGCAACCATTCTATATATACACAGAACAGGAGCAAGTACAGAAAGGAAGGCTAAAGATTTGCTTCTGAGTGCACGACATACACACATACACTATATTACACTATACTGACTGTTATTTTTTTATCTTGATATATATATATATATATATATATATATAATTTATTAAGGTTAAGAGTTACATTTTTTATCTAAAATATTTTTAAGTGTTTTTTAACAGTTTAAATGATTAAATTTATAGAATGATTGCAATTTAAATTCATTGGAAATGTTAATAACAAACAAACATGCACACTTGTCTATAATGATACATTACTCCTTAGCTTGTTTGCCTACGCCCATTTTCATGTTCCAACAATTCACTCCTTATCAACACAACCTATACATAGGCAAACGCAGGGGGGGTTTCTGGTTGTCCAGAAACCCCCCTTACTCTTGCTGTATTATATGCGGGTTATATTAAGTATTAGGAGCTGACACACTGTATAAAAGAATTTAGAGGTCTGAGATGGCATTCTACAATGTGTGTGGCATATCAAGATTTAGGAGTGACACCAGGGCTCGAAGTGGGGGTGTATATGGGGGTATGCCATACCGCCACTTCTTCCATTGATGTAATTGAAAACTACAAATCTCCATTGACTTCCATTATATTCAGTTTTTTCATACCGTCACTTCTGAATATCCATACCCCCACTTCTAAATTTCCACTTCGACCACTGAGTGACACTATACGGTATGGGACTATACATACTGTAAATACTACTATATACCCAAATATACACCTAATATACCCAATATACACCTGCATTTATATATATAATATTTGGAAAAAACCCCTTCTAAAATCCCCTGCCCCTGCTATACTTATTTGCTACTGTTGAGTGCTGGATAGGATGCATGCATTTTAATAGTGGATTTGAGTATCTGTTGCGCTAGAAATCTGGATCCGGGCCTATGTCTGTAATATGATAATACTGTTTGTGTCAAAAAAGGGCTATGACCATCAATGTGCAGGTGTGTATGTAACAATGCCCAATCCCAATCCCGTCTCTCCTCCACCCTGGTCAATTTACTAAATCTCAGTAACATAATATATGCAAACAGGCCACCAATAAACATTTCTTGGATTGGAGCACACTTGAATGCATCCTAAACCAGGATCATCATAGCTTCACACCATCTTCCTAAACTAAATACACATTATACCCTGCAGATCTTGCTAGGTTTCAGTTGGGAGCTGGTGCTTACACGTCCCAACACCGACTCAAAGTGGAATTGTAAGGCAGGATGGATCTGAGCCTCGGTTGGACTGGAACAGTTTTGACGGACGACGCAACTTGGCTCCTGGTGAGTGACTCATATAACAGGCTGTCTCAACCTCCACATAGCCATGTGCCCAGCTTGGAAATCCTTCCCCTCGGCCTGTATCTTCTCTGGGGCTGATTCTGAGGTTACCCCTTCCCTTCAGCAGGATCAATGCATCTCCCCTCTTTGCTGCCAGATTTGGTCTTTCCTCAGGCTCGGATAGGGCCTCCTCACAGTCTGCAGAGTCCGCGCTTCTCTAGTCTACACAGCAATTCGGCGATTGACATGCGAAGGTCTCACCCAGATCCCCATAGGCAGCCAAGACATATTCGCAGCATATCTGGTCGGTCAGTCTCACTGTATCCACAGGGCTTCCTAAATACCACCCCCGCTGGCACCAGATAGCTTTTCCATTCCAGTGGATGATCGATCGCTGTACCACATGCCTCGTTTACAACTTCTGCCCAATCTCTGCAGCACTGCAACCTCTCCTTCACGACACTTCTAAGTACCTAGTTCAGCTCGATCCAGTCTCTCCTTCCCTATCATTGCACAGACATTAGTGCATGATTTTCTATCTTTCCTGCCAAACACCAGTGTCATAGGCCCTGACCTCTCTCCACCCGGCACGTCCACAAGAGCAGATGACACATCAACCCTTAACACAGGTGTTTCACTGCTGACCCTTGTCCAGATTACTGTCAGGGATATCAACCCTCTGGCTCTTGGACCACAAATGTGTCCACCCTTTGTAGGGAGTCACATTTGGTTCTGGAACATATGTAGTGATCAATACATTAAGGATACAAACTCTATTTGATGATGCATAAATACCTGTAAAATCGCTTTATCCTAAAAATAAAATCACAGGCTTCTGTTGCCAAGGAAATATTTCTTTTTAAATGTATGTTTATTTTTTTGTTTCTCCTTTGCAGACCATGACCTATGTGTACTATAGACTCAATGAATACATCAGAAATATAAATTCCAGCAGTCGTCTGCTCCTGTCAATTGTCACAGTGTGATACAATGTCTGATAAAAAAATAAAAAGAGAAAAGTAACCAGCAGGTTGCATGGCTATCAGTCTCTCTCCTGTTGGCAGCCCCTCCTCTGCACACACACTGGGACAGTTCCAGGCAGTGGTCCCCCTCCTCTCTGACATCTGGGACAATCCCAAACACCAGTTGGATTTCACTCGATCTCTGTGCCAGTAGCACTGACCAGATTCAAAGCTGAGAAGAGCCAGGAAATGCCTTTAGTTCACAGAAGGGACCCATTCTAAAAAAGCAACAGGGTGTATCTGATAATGTGAGTTTTATGTTTTTCTTTCTCAGTGCCTAAAGCAAAAATGTAAATAACGCTAAATAACTTAATACACTACTGTGGTGTGTTTTTCTTTCCTCTGCCTCACTAATGGTCACATTACTTCCCAATCTGGTGAATCAACCTTCTCCCTTTGCATGTTTAAGAGTTTGCCCACAGGTTATGGATTCCCTAAAACGCCCCCCACCCCGATTCTGCCATTCACATGGCAGTCTCCATTGCAGAGATACTTTGATACTAAAATGCTAAGTGCAAGGCCTGATATCCTTGTTTCATATTTATATTTCTTTGATTCCAATAAATAAATGTAAGTGATGTATATGGTTCAATTCTACACTATGTATATAAATAATGATCCCAATGATCTGAAAAGCAACATTATCACGAATATGGGCTTAATCCACAAAATGGCTGGCTATACGGTGTGTGGCTGACAAACTCACAATAATGCAGCTTTGTAGGCTAAATGAATCTTTGAATCCAGTGTAGATGCCATGGCAAAGGCTGGTATAAGTTATGCCAAAATATAATTGCATCACCGCCAACAATTTAAAATAATTTAAACTTTCCTTTTGAAAGGATAGCTCAAAATATGTCACGCTCTTTACTGTCAGGAAGCAATAAAAGTAGATGTCATGCTTTATAGTATACCGGCCAAAAATCTGGGTATCCCATCTGCCATATCTGCAGAGAGACTGTTCATAAACCTTTCATGCTGAGATTTAGTATCACATTAACACAATGGGGAAATGTCACCTTTATGAATCTTATAACAAAATATTTCGTTTATCTTTATATTTTTTTCATAATGTCCAGGGCTGTAACTGAGAACATCTCCACACTGCAAGGTCTACAGAATCACTAAGCAGGGAGCAGAGTAAAATACCCCATAAGAGGTCTGTCCCATAGAATTTAGAGGGAACATCTAATTTAAGACACACACAGGACTGTATTGAGCAAGAGAAAGACTATGTCGATTGAAAGCCTACATGGCCTGAGCAGTGAAGGCCTTAGTGCAGATATACATGGGGCATGTAGAGAGCTCAATAGAATCTCTGGAATAGGCTTAATTGAAGTCATGAAGTCATCAGGATTTCCAAATTATGGGCTATACTCCTGACCTCGGACAATCGGAACCACCAAGGTCATCTCTGGCGACCTTGGTGTTTCACTGTGTTTCGCTGTGCATGTGATGTGTAACAGTAAATTGTCTCACCTTACTTGTATGTGGTGTATCAGACTTACCAGTGGGGTGTAGCAGTTCTCTGGAGATGGAGAGGCGATTCACACCCCCTCCATTTGGCAAATATCCAAAGCAACGAGCATGACACAGAACACACAGACCCGTGTGCATAGAACAACCGCTCTGCACATACACAGGATAGTGAATTGTGCTATCAAGGCTGGACCAACTTCTAAGGGAATAATAAACAAGATGCATTTTATTTGCAAACCAGGGACCGCTGCTGTTTCCATGGCGATCCATGTAAACTTTGCAGCTCCCCGCCAGTCCATTCTCAATGTGGGATGGCACTTCATATTTCTTACCAGCAGATAACTCAGAAGAGGATGCTATTAGAAGAATTCAAGTGATTTCCCTTTTTCTCATTTTAGTAGCTGTTAATAGGGAAAAAAGGGAGTATATGTTAGTAAAATCATTTAAATAAATATTTAGTAAAAAAAACAAAACAAATATTCCCACCAAAGTCATCAGTGGCTACAGTTACCTGACCAACGTGTCTCTGAAGTTGAGGTCCTTGGGACTTCACTTCATTTTGAAACCCAACCACTTCTACGATCATCTCGCAGATCATTGTTGCTGGAGGGATAAGTATGAATAAATTCTGCTTTGAAAGCTGGCGGCGTGCAGTGAGCCTGGCTAAGGTAAATGTTGACTACAGAATTATTTTTAGTAAATAGGCAATGAATTGGAAAACAACCAATGGTCTCGCTCAGTCCTATGTCACCATGGAATGGTCACGTACAAGTGGTTTCAGCATATATTGAGAATCTGATGAAGGATACATGATTTATTACATTCCTGAACACTGCTGCTTGTGAATTGTTCCTGACTATGCACATCCCTACAAAAATATAATACCTACTTTAAGAAAAATAATGAACCATGTCACAAATTACAAATGTCATCTCAAGCTAGTCTTGTGAGCAATGTATACTTATAGCCTCCTTAGTCCTCTAGATTCCAATATAGCACCTTTGAGATGTGGTGGGAAGTAAGATTCACAGCATAAATGTGCAGCAACAGTGTTGTTTTTATCACCTTGTTACATAAATAAAATATTGGTAAAAATCCATTGAACTTCCACCTCCTACATTCTCGCTTTGCACTTCAGAAATACTTTCCCTACTTATGTTTATGTGGGTAACCCCTACTTAGGGGTATATTTACTAAGCAGGGAATTGGCTGGGGAATTGAAAAGTGGGGAAGTTGCCCATAGCAACCAATCAGATTCAAGCTCTCAGTTTCATTTTACATACTGGAGAATGTAAGCTCGAATCTGATTGGTTGCTATGGGCAACTTCCCCACTTCCCCAGCAAATTCTCTGCTTAGTAAATATACCCCTTAATGTTAATGGCCGGTATACAAAATAATAAAGCATAATAAATTCTAGCATTTAAAAAAAAAATGTTTAGTACAATCATGAGAAAGTCCTCACTGTATACAGAGTTGAATTGAACCCTAGGAGTATATTTACTAAGCGGTGAGATTGCAGTGAGATTGGAAAGTGGGGAAGTTGCCCATAGCAACCAATCAGATTCAAGCTCTCAGTTCCATTTCACACTCTGGAGAATGTGAACTCTAATCTGATTGGTTGCCATGGGCAACATCCCCATTTTTCAATCTCACTGCAATCTCACCGTTTAGTAAATATACCCCTTAGTCTTGAATGCTGACTGCACTGAGTTTATGGGGCTAATCCAGAATTTTCTCTCAGTCTGAATGTATTCCACACTTCAAAATTGTAGACCAAAGCCTGATCAAGCACAGGCACTGGACTCCAAGGAGGCGCATCTCCATTGCCCCCTCCTCTCCATGGGTTGCTGGAAAAAATTGCCCCTCAGTGTGAGAGGAGCTGCAGTGCTTACAGGCGATCCTCGCGGCTGTAGCAGAGTGTTTCAATGCCTCGCACTGTCAGCGCCGCTGAATCTCCTCTCCTCAGCAACCCATTGGGGGAGGGTGCTATAAATGTGTATAAATGCCTACGGCGACTGAGACCCTTAATCAGGCCCTGCACTGGACCCACACTACTGAACAATAATCTTATCCATTAAGGACATCACATCAGTGCTCATCAAAATATCTGCACAGATTCTCAGTGCATTAAAAAATGTTTGTGTTTGCAAAGAAAACATTTGGCTTTACCTTATAGCACCAAACACTGAACAGCTTTATTTCTGAACTGCAGTGTAGAGTTTAGTCAGGGTATGTCTCAATTCATATGTAATTCTGCACAGTAATAATTTTACCCAGTGCAAGCAATGGTTTTATTCTCAATTACTTTCCAAGCTCATACAATTAGCATGCAGCTAGTGCAGACCGTGCGACACCAGTTACCTGCAGCAGGGCCGGGCATGTTAGGCCAATACCCTTTGAAGTAGTGGATGCAATGTAAAACAGGTGTAAGTTTACATATTCACTTGCATGAAAGCAAAATAAAGGAATTTGACTCCCCCATGAAATCAACATGTTTTTGCACATGTATCTATTTCGAACTCTGGATCTGGTACTATATAGTAAAACATAGCATGTTTTATGAGTCTGTTTATTGCTGAGTCAGTTTACATAATGTCAGTCTTTTAATGGCGCTATTATAGTATATTTAAATTTCACATTTTTGTCGTTCTTTGGCATTTTCTTGCAATGTAATTAATACTGCCATAAATATTATTGCTTTCAGTTGATTCATTGGCTTGTTGGCTTCATTGGCTTGTGGTGCTTGATGCTTTTTAAGAATAAACTCTGCATCACAATATATAAAATGAATGTTATAGCCAATATAATACATTCCAGGCTGCATAATGTAAATACAGTCCCCGTAGATGAAACTACCCTAGACATACAGAAGCATAACATTTCCTAAGTGCCCT
This sequence comes from Platyplectrum ornatum, assembly GCA_016617825.1. Taxonomy (NCBI): domain Eukaryota; kingdom Metazoa; phylum Chordata; class Amphibia; order Anura; family Limnodynastidae; genus Platyplectrum; species Platyplectrum ornatum. Next base: position 74,599 of record JABWIB010000466.1, read on the forward strand.
CACACCTCTATCTCACCCTTTGCTGACATATACCACGCATCCTCTTTCTGACACTCGATTAATGGCTCACACTTTAGCAAGTGTATTAAGAAAAAAGCTGGTTGCTAGGCAACCAGGAAGGGGTTGCTATGGCATTTTAAGTAGAGCATTTTGGGCCAATCGTATGTAGCTGTAAGCTGGCAAGGCCCGGCTGTGGAGTGAGCAGTGAGGATGATGTTAAGGCATGCATGATATAGAACGCGTGCATCCCCCGTACAAACAGCATCCCCAGAGCATGGACCAGCACGCATCAATATTCATTGGGCTGAGCAAAGCAATTACCTACTTGACTGCTCAAGTTTTATTCTCTCTTAACCCTTCGTATGCACCGATTATAAGTTTTCTCGCCTGTGTGTCTGCTGCTTAGTTATTTCCTCGACATGCGAAATGGTTAACAGCTTTTTTTTGTATTCTGCTAATGAAGCTGAAATCTCCCTGCTCCTGGCATCCGTTACTATGTATTGTGGCATAACGTGGGCAGAGTCTAGTAAGGCTGTATCTGAAGGAATTACTCACATTTTTTGTTTAGAAACATTTACTCAGTGCTCCTAATGATTTTCTAAGGATTTTTTTGCTATAACATATAATATAACATATAAAATACAGTTAAGGACCAAAATAATGCCTAGATAGCCAGTAATGTCATATTGTGGCCATAGACCATCTAATCCCTGCCTCCTTGAGTCTCGGGTTCTCCTTCTTCCCTGCTCTCCCCCCGGCCTCCCTGGTGCTGAAAGTTATCTATATAAAATATATATATTTTATTTTTAATTTTATTTAAAATAATAAAATATAAACATTTATTTTAATATTTATTTTAAACATATTTTAAACATAAACCCTCATCTCAATATCAATGAGAAGATACATACAATATGCATCCCAATATCAATGAGAAGAATAACAATGGGGGCCGAGTAATAGCTAATTACATGATACTGTCATCCTATCTGGGCATGAGCTGATTCTATTTTAATGAAGTCCAATATCATAAGAACAATGGTTACTAGAACCAGAGTCAAACTTATAATACTAACTTTCCAGAGGTAGCTAACTTTTTCCAAACATTGACAGCCGGGACTGTGCCTATTAATGTAGTGAGGCTGGTCCAGCAATGCCTTATGATTGGCAGCCATCCTGTAAATAGCTTATAGCTCCTATTATAGCTTCTGATGCTTCCTCCCATACCAGTACCTTGATTGTTGCTCATCTCAGCCACAGCCTCTATAGCTTTTTGCCCTTGTTGCTGTCTCCATTTGCCTTGCATACCTCCAGTTCTCCTTCAGTCTCGGGTTCCCCTTCTTCCCTGTTCTTTCTTTGGTCTCACTGGTTCTCTTTTCTTTCCAGCTCCCGGTCTTCTCTGCCTCTCCTTCTCCCCCACCTGATCATCTTGCCCTGTGCCCTGCTCCTTAGGGGGTGCTACCATGGGTCGCGGCCAGACATTGAGCCTGTTGCTGCAAGTCTATCCCCACCAACAAGGTCAAAAGTGAAGAACAGCCCTTAGATTCAGTGCCTGGAATAGTAGTTTCCCGTAACTGGCTCCCTGTTATTTGCTTTGCCTTGTACCTGGGGTGGTACCCTAACATTTTTGTTTTTCTCACTTTAGCCTTACTGACAATTACATTATTAGCCATTTGTCTTGTAGGATGATTAGCACCTCCTAGAGTGCACATGCAAAATGTAGACTATTGGATGCTGTATATTATGTAGAATTCTTGTGGCTTAGGTTTAAGGCATACCCCCCCAACTGTTCCGATTTTAGCAGGACAGTCCCGCTTTTGGGGGACTGTCCCGCAGTCCCTCCGTCCTTCCAATTTGTCCCGCGATTGCAGACGAAAAGGGGGCGGTCATTGGTTCGGGTGGGCAAGGATTGGGCATGTAGAGTGGGGCGCGGCCGAGTTGAGGCGGAGGTTTTCCTGGGAAGGGGGCAGGGTTTGTGCTGGGCAGGGGCCGTGACATGTCTGTCCCATTCTTTGCCCAGCAAATGTTGAGAGATACGGTTTATGGTGGAATTACTATACAAGCTGTGTAGTGTTTCTATGATATAGATCTGGTGACTTTATTAAGAGGCTTCCATATTTTCCACCACCCACACCCATGGTGGCTTTACTATAGTGGCCCAAGAAAATGTTATGTGACTTTATTAGTACCATGTCTCTGCTAATAACAAAGTACACTACTTCCGGCCTCCCAGCTTCCACTTCGCTGCCTGTTGTTGTACACACTGCTCCACTGATCCCAATGATACAGATTGTGACATCTAGTATGTTATACGAATGTGAGAGCTAGAATCTGATTGGTTGCTATGGACAACTTCTCCACTATTCTCTTCCCGCTGTTTAGTAAATCTAGCCCTTGAAATGCTAAAAATTTCTACATAAAATATCTTTACCAGGTTTGGTAAAAAATAGATATATATTTTACTTTTCATTTTATTTGACTAAATAAATATTATTTATTTTTACTAAGCACATATGTATGATTTCACATTAACCTAAATCCCTCCAAATGTATCCCAGTATCAATCAAGAGAAGAATGAACATGGCCTGAGGGGTCATATCAGGGTAGGATAAGAGCTGATCACATGATACTGTCATCCTATCCTAGCATGACCTATTTGGCAAGATAAACAGAGCTTTGCTGCTGAGTCCGCTGATCGCATTTAAATAAATATTGCAAGTCAGGGATTCCTATGTCTATTAATACAGTTCCATATTTGTTATTTTTACTACTGTTGTTGATGCAGCTCATTCTAGTCCATCAGAGGATAGAACATTGGATTCTGTCCTGTCATTGGATTTGACATCCAGCAGGTGACAAAGGGATACGTCTTGCCCAGCTCACAAGGAGATGCTTGGGCTATGGAAGGTCCTGGTAATCCCCAATCACAGGAACAGATCAGATTAAATGGAGGAGGGTGTGTGCTTATCTACCATCTGTCACAAGCGGCCACCCTGGGATACCCTGTGCCACTTTTCTAAATTGGAGGCAGAATGATAGGGTTCCCTCCATTAAATGTTCAGTTTGTATTCTGTGGTACATGTTCTGTACCATGTACATGTAATTCATAGTTTTCTTGTATGTATGTAATGTATCCAACCAAATACCAAGAAAATGTTACATTGTAACAGCATCCCCTGATCCATTGCTCCATTGGTTATTATGTACCTCTCTGCAAAGCGACCTTATAGGTCTCCTGTATGGTTGTGCCTCTGTATTTGCATGTTTGGTAGTTTTTTTGCTATGCCAATGCCTATGTTTTGTTTCAGTGCTAATTGTGCCAAGATGTTGTACATGCTTGTTTCCCTATCTTCCCCTCCCCCCTGTTCTGTACCCCATCTGATTCCTTTTTCTTCAATAAAAATGTATTGATGGAAACAAAAGATATAGATGCATAAATGAACAGAGCATCTATAAGCATATGGGTCCCTATATACTAACATAGGTAACTTGTCACTATTATTTTTTATTATCATCATCATTATTATTATTTGATTTACAGGATTTGATAAAGTAAGGTCTTTATATACCATAACATAATAAATGAATAAAAGAATAATAGTGACAAAGAATACATACATTAAATACGTTCAGTAAATCCATACTATAACAGATAAAGTTGATTCTATACTCAGGAAGGTTGGTAAATACTGTAGGTACAAAGACATTGCTGAACTATACGGAGAAGAAGATAGGATTAAGAAAACAGGGTGGACAACTTTTGCAAATGAAAGTATAGTGAAAGGTATAAATATGAGATTAACTCACTTATCTTAACATAGATAGCACACTTATTAATTCTATCATCATAACGCAATGATATCTTGAACTGAATCTGCATCAGGGAGATTGCCCGACACTTCAGGACACAAGAGAAGAGGACATTGTTCGCAATCTAGAGGACAAGGGAAGACAACCATGAAGCGTGATACAGAGGAATGAATAACAGCAGCAGGAAGCTGTAGATATTGGTCAGGTAGAGTTGGAATACATTTGAAGCTTTGTAGAGTAAGAATTTCAGTAACACGAGAGAAGTCTTGAAGGCCAAAGCTCTCCACTACCTTCCCCGGTCTGGGGTAAGAATTTTTACAAGGCATGCACCAAAATGCCGAAAAGGGGCATTTTCCAGTCATAATAATGAGAAAATACACCCTTGTACTAAGTCTGGATCCAGTTCAAAGAAATGAATAGAGATATTAATTAATACTAATCAAATGTAAACATGTCCGCACTGTTGATATTTTTACTGTTATCTGTTGGGGAGGATTTAAGTCTTATGTGGGATGACATAGGAACACAGTCTGTCTTGAGTGACCTGCTTTAAACCTATCCCAAATGCATTCAGAAGGATTAGACTTGTCATCTGTGATTGGTTGTCTGAAAATCCCTGGCACAATGCTGTCCATGGTCCTGAAACAGTAAGAGGCTTTAAGGGAGGGATGGGATAAACTTTAGCTGACATAGTGCTTATTAGATATCAGATATTCAGTAGGGGAAATAGTAAAGTTAAGTTGTGGTTTGTGTTAGTGCTGAATATATACAGCATAGTTACCACTTTTTGTGGAACTAATGATTACTCTATGTAGCAATTATACTAAGCATGCCACAAAGTACTCTTATCATCTAAGCACTGTAAAAAAAACCTCTTTAGTGCTGACATGTGTCTCAGTATGTGAAGGAATAACTAAGGGGTATATTTACTAAGCAGGGAGATTGCAGTGAAATTCGAATTTGGGGAAGTTGCCCATGGCAACCAATCAGATTTGAGCTCTCAGTTTCATTTTACACTCTGGAGAATGTGATCTCAAATCTGATTGGTTGCCATGGGCAACTTCCCCAAATTCGAATTCCACTGCAATTAGTAAATATACCCCTAAATCTTAATTTGTAAAATCAATCCTTTGAGAAAGGAAAGTGGGGATGTTGCCCATGTCAACCAATCAGATTCAGTAGGTAAAATGAAACAGATAGAATCTGATTGGTTGCTATGGGCAACATCTCCACTCTTCTATTCCCACAGTTTAGAAAATATAAGATCCAGGGCTCGAAGTGGGGAGTATAGCGGGTATGCCATACCGGAACTCTCCCACTGATGTAATTGAAATACTATAAATCTCCATTGACTTTCAATAAATTCAGTGTTTCCATACCACGACTTCTAAATGTCCATACCCCCACCTCTAAATTTCCACTTGGACCACTGATAGGATCTATAAAATGTGTGCAAGACAAGCACCATCTTGACATTGTACATTATAGGCAGGGATCCATACAGCTTACTTACCCAGGTCTCCCTGATATTCAGGAAGACTTGGCAACCATGGTGTATTCCTTCCTCGCTTAAGTGCTTTCAGATCCTGTTGATTTGACTGGATCTTTTGGTAGGTTTCAGTGACAGCCTTAAAGTTTGCCGTCTGCCTTTACTAATCACATAGAAGTGTTCCTGTTTACACCCATAAAATCCTTTCATTGAGCCAAAACTAAAACTGTTTTAAGAAGTGCACCCAAATACCTGATCCAGATTAGCATGAAGTTTATCTCTGTACACCAGGGCTCGAAGTGGAGGTGTATACGGGGGTATGCCATACCGGCACTTCTCCCACTGATGTAATTAAAAAAACTAAAATCTCCATTGACTTCTATTATATTCAGTGTTTCCATACTGCCACTTCTAAATGTCCATACCCCCACTTCTAAATTTCCACTTTGACCACTGCTCTACACTTTATATGAGCAAAAGCAACAAAACAATACAACAGTGAGGACCGACTCTTCTTACAAGTGCCTGCATCAAAAAAGAGGGAAGGCGTGGACTAATGTAGAACTAGAGTCAATGTATGGTAAGGGTGTGTTGCCTCAAACCTGCAATCCAGGCCCTGGCTTAAGCCAGCCCTTATTGAACTCATTCCATACTATCTATAAGAAATCTCTTAATGTTAATGTTCCTGAACCTGAAAACTGTATTAAATATAAGTTTCTATGCCTTGTCTACAGCTACTGTTATATTATCACAATGCATTAAAAAAATACACCTACCTTGGCAGGTGCTAGATAGACAGAAGCATGATGAGGTCATCATCCTCACATCTTTTCCATTAGATGATTAATGATATGAGTGTGGCCTTAAAATGTCATTTGCACTTTGCCAGGTTAGTGCTGGCACGAACATTGTCTTCTGGGAGAATGGAAGGTTTGCCCATTAAATGTCAGTCCCTAAAGCAAAATGGTGTCTAACATTATGTAGATGATTTTACTTAGGAATTATAAGATGTACAAAATGTGTTGCACATATGGAAAAAATAAATATATAGTCTAGCAGATTCTTCTGGACTAATGTGTCATTTTATTCTCAGTGGTTAAGAATGACAAACACATACTGTATATGCATGCCAAAACTACATTATTACATGTATAATGGAGTGTGAATGGAATTCCAATCAAAGTCACAGTCTCTTAATTAGTGCTTTTCAGTGGTCTTCTGCCCCAACCATAACATAACACAAGTCCCCAAGCGACTACTAGGTGAGGGGGTAGCTCAGTAGAATCATTCTTGTTAATACTAGTGTAGCTTTAAATGAACATTTCACTGAGTATTGATTCATGGTGTTAGAAATCTCGTGTCTCTGTTCTATAAATGCAACTATTGTAACCACAGCAACAGTCATATTACAGAGATTAACCTAGAGGCTTCCTACCAGACATTCATTGTGACAGCATATAGATCTGAGTCCCAATCTACCAGCCACTTTTGCTGGACTATACCTGCAATCACAACTTGTAAGCTTACCCCCTAACGCCATACAAACCCGCCTAGCTTGCATTTCTCTTACCTGTCACCTTTGTGCATAGCCCGGGCTTACTGGGATCTGTAATGCACCAACACAAAATAAAATATTTTCTGTATTCTGAAAATATAAAATAAAAGCCCCACAAAAAAACGACATAAATGTAGAAGCTACAATAATTACATTGGTGCACTACAGGTCCCAGCAGATCAAGGCTGCCATTACTATCTTGTGCTAGCATTTTGGGGATTAAATGCTTACAAGACCTAATTTATTTCCTTTTACTGGGCACTTTACTTATTGTATAGGCCGTGGGGGCGTCCTGGGTGTCAGTACACTTGTGGTAAAAAGGTAAAGACAAAAATAGGGAGCAAGAGAAAAAATAAGACTATAATCACTTATCATCACGATTAGTAATTCCCATAACATGACAATAGTATTTATGGTAACATGTATAGCTAAAGCTAATAACTGGCCATTATCTAGTTGATCAAAAGGAAGATCTTACATTTTGCAATGTGCCTATCTGAGCGACCTGTTTTAAACACTATTCACTTGAACCAGATGTAGTTATTTCCAGACTCTTCCAATAGATTCTGACAGAGGGGTGGCTTGTGATCGCCAGCTGGAAGGGTTAGAATTTATAATATATAGTAACGACAGGGACTCAACCAAACAATCAAACTGATGGTCTGCTGCTAACTGCATTCCAGACCAGTGGTCAAATTGAAAATGTAGAAGTGGGGATATGGAAACATAGAAAATGAAGAATAGAAGACAATGGAGATTTTTAGTTTTTCAATTAAGTTAGTGGGAGATGTGCTGGCATGGCATACCCCCGTATACACCCCCACTTTGAGCCCTGTTCATCTGTCAGTTAAAAAGGCATCTGGTTGATACAAACGTGAATGCCCTGAAATAGTACGGCAAGTGTAGTTATATACAGGGGAGGGCTGGGCCAGGGGGCAGGGGGACATGTACCCCCCGGACTGTGTCATTAAAGCATTTTGGGGCTACTACCTCTGGGCTTTTTTGGGGCCAGCTGAGAGGCAAGCAGAGATCTCGGTCACTTTGATTGTGGGTTACGGGCAGCCATTACACTGCAAAGAAACTTGTAGGGAGACAGCATGGTACCGTAAGTTACAATTTATTTCTATAAGCCTGCCCCTGGTTGTATACTACCAGAAGTGCATAGAAATATTAGTGACACCTGGGCCTAAATTCACTAAGGGGAGAGTTTGCTGGTGAATTTGAAAGGTCGTGAAGTTGCCCATAGCAACCAATCAGATTCAAGCTCTGATTGGTTGCATGGTACCGTAAGTTACAATTTATTTCTATAAGCCTGCCCCTGGTTGTATACTACCAGAAGTGCATAGAAATATTAGTGACACCTGGGCCTAAATTCACTAAGGGGAGAGTTTGCTGGTGAATTTGAAAGGTGGTGAAGTTGCCCATAGCAACCAATCAGATTCAAGCTCTGATTGGTTGCATGGTACCGTAAGTTACAATTTATTTCTATAAGCCTGCCCCTGGTTGTATACTACCAGAAGTGCATAGAAATATTAGTGACACCTGGGCCTAAATTCACTAAGGGGAGAGTTTGCTGGTGAATTTGAAAGGTGGTGAAGTTGCCCATAGCAACCAATCAGATTCAAGCTCTGATTGGTTGCATGGTACCGTAAGTTACAATTTATTTCTATAAGCCTGCCCCTGGTTGTATACTACCAGAAGTGCATAGAAATATTAGTGACACCTGGGCCTAAATTCACTAAGGGGAGAGTTTGCTGGTGAATTTGAAAGGTCGTGAAGTTGCCCATAGCAACAAATCAGATTCAAGCTCTCAGTTTCATTTTGCATACTGGAGAATGTGAGCTNGAATCTGATTGGTTGCTATGNGNAACNTCACCANCTTTCAAATTCACCAGCAAACTCTCCGCTTAGTGAATTTAGGCCCTGGTCATCATACTACAGTACCAAGCATGGCTCAGATTCCTAAGGGTGGTTCACAGAAACCATGATCAGGGTAGTTTATATGTTTCAGTGGGGACCTGTATTTATCTTTTTCCAGCAGATAAGAGCAATTTCTATTGGTTGAGCTGCATTAGAAATACTCACGCGCACAAATCAGTCATTGAACTTGAGATATTATTTTTGTTTGTTATTTTTTATTAATGCAGAGAAAATACAGTAAGTTCCGATGTTATAAAAAGGACACAGATCAATTTGAGAAGTGATGGTATGTCATTATACTTTTTACCCCTCATCCCCCCGTAAACCATTGATAAAATTCAGGAAAGGCAGATTTAAACTATGAAACAGAATTAGAGTTAAGAGTTTATGTTTCTTAGATTACTTCTAATTTTAGGTCAAACCTAAAGATGTAGTATGTATGTTTTCGATGTAAAAGTCATTTCCCCACATGCTATCCATTAAGCCATGGTTTTGTTTTCACCAATTTCACCCTTATATTCTCAATCAGCCTCTTGTGCATAACTCTAAAGGCTAGATTTACTAAATTGTGAAAAATGAAAAGTGAAAATGTTACCCATTGCAACCAATGAGGTTCGAGCTTTACTGATTGGCTGCTATGGGCAACATTTCCATTTTTCATTGTTCACAGTTTAGTTTTAATCTAGCCCTAAGTGTCTTGTGAAGACATTTGTAATTCCTTCTGCATGTCATATAGTATAACAGAAACTTTACTGATTGGTTAAAAAAAACTATGTGCTACCCATATCTAACAATCAGGGTATCCAACAGAACCACTGTTGTGTCATCTTTTAGCCCCCAGTGGCATCCTGAAACAGTCAGGGCCAGATTAATAGAGGGGGGTAAATGCACTACATCCCCAGGCCTCCATTGTCAAAAAGGCCCACATAACTGCAGCAAATCAGTGTGACCAATGAGGGCATGTGATTTAAGAGGTCCACATATAACTGACCACCATACACAACAGTGGACACACCCACGTGGGGATGTTGCCAATAGCAACCAAAGAGAGTCAAGATCACATTCTCCAGTATGTAATATAATTGGTTGTAAATCTGATTGGTTGCTATGGGCATCATTAGTAAATTTTGGGCATAAACTTCCAGGGCCTATATTTACTAAACTGCAACCAATCTGTAGTTCTTAGTTGCATTTTACATACTAGAGAATGTCAGTTAGTTAGATCTGATTAGTTTCTATGGGCAATATCTCCATTTTTCCATCCCACAGTGTAGTAAATATAGACCCAGAACTCTGCAGGGGACAGGAAAATGAAGGGGAATTCACTCTACTCATCCTTGCAGACTTAAATATGGCTATATGTATGGAATATGCAAAGAGATCTAGATCAATATCCCTTAACAGTCGACTAGTTACACTATGTTTATTTAGAGCATTCCAATGTATGAAGACTGTGTGCAAAACAACATACATGAGACATGAGACATGAGATTGAGATTTGATCCTGTCTTCTGCCATTTTCCCCACCAGCCAATATCTACTTTTTACACAGTAACACTCATAAAGTCAAGAGATCACTGGTGTAGGAGCTGGGACTGTGCAAAGAGATAGCTGGCTAGAACATAGTTGCCAACTCTCCCTGAATATCAGGGAGACTCCCTGGAGAGTGGGTGATCTCCCTGAAATGTTTGTCAATCTCCCTAATTCTCAAAGTCAGTTCAAAATTAATTGCAGACAGAATTCAGAAATTGTATCATACTCATTATTTACAGATTTCACATAAACATATTGTGTATGTGTATGTTTACTGACAATTTGACAATCGATAAATACTGATGCAGCCATTTTTATCGAGCTAAACATACTCATGGGTGGGGCTGTTTAGAGTACACACCCCCTTTATTTGCATAGGACACACCCCTTTTGTACTGAGACTTGATATTTCTGTCATAATGTCCCTGAAATTTATTTGCGAAAGTTGGCAACCCTGATTTTACAGTTTCTCCCTTAACTGTCCCTGAAATAGGGACAGTTGGGAGGTATACATACTGGAGAATGTGAGCTTAAACCTCATTGGTTGCTATGGGCAACATCCTCATTTTTTTTAATCTCCCTGCAGCTTCCCTGCTTAGTATATTTAGGCCCTGATGTGTTCCAGCAGTGGAAGAGCCTGGGAGGATATATTGCATGAGTAGCACAACTGCTCCTAAAGGCATGCAATGCAGATGGTTGACACTTCCTATGCTGCGATCTGTCAGTACCTGTACTGTATTGTGCTTAATCGATTGAAAACGCAGACAACCTTATTGTAGAATACATTGCTGCTTAGCGAGCAGTTTATATGTGTATTCAAGTCACTGAATGTGTATTATGCACAGCACAAATGGCATTTGGTGAAGGGATGTTCCTAGTTTTATTGCATACATTTTGTGTTGAGTACATGAGTGTGTAAAGAGGGGCAACCATGTCACAATGTGCTGGTCAGTAAATATTAGAGGCTCAATTGGTTTGGAGTTAAGTGCTAGACACATGGGTACCAAGTTCCTTTCTTACTCCAGGTGCTAAAATATCTAAAGCTCTGAGATAGTGACAGTGACATTGGTTAAACAAAATATTACCTTCAATAAAAAAAGAAATGCAGATGGGGGGGGGGAGTATTCATTATTGACTATAAGCAAATGTCCACAACTAATTATACTGTACATCTTCATACATACTCATAATCTAGACTTAAAACATAAAAATAAAGGTGAAGAAAAGTGTTCTGTGTTCAGTGCAGAATGTACTTTTACACCTCTATAGTGGTAGAAACAAGATGCTTTTAGTGGGAGGCCATTTGCGCCTTTCAGGAACACTTAATAAGAGAAAGGCATTATTCAGCTGAACTGCAACTGATTCATGATAATCCAAGCATTAAAACATTAAAGTAATAGAATAGCATGGCATAGTTCTAAAATACAGAATGTACATGTCCTGTGTTTCTACTCCTGTTTGTTTTGTATGTGTGTTACAATGAGTCAACCATTCAATCATGACATGCCAGTTATGCTATTGTGTAGTTGGTGCCATTTAGATAATCTTGGACTGGACTTGGACTCAATGAACTATGGTTGAGCTGTTCTCATGTCCCATTTGTATCCAGACATGCGCTGATATAGAGGAGGTCTATGGATACCCTAGGCCACGTTTCAGCCAGTGGCGTAACTAACGTGGGGTTTGCAGGGCTTGTGCCCTGGGTTCTTTACATCCGGGAAACTCCTGGAAATCTGGACTCCAGAGAAAGCAGACTATTCTCCTGGAGATGTAAACTGCAGTACAGTAAGTACAGTAGCGCAGTAGCAGTGTGTAGCAGTCTGCTTAAAAGTCCACTTTTTCACCTTCAGGTGAAAACCATAAATACAAAAGTACTTGTTCCACTAGGCTTGTGGTATAAGCCGCTGTTCCCCTTGGAAAAAGACACCGTTTCCAATCGATGCAAAAGTTAATCTGAAATAGAAGAACGAGGGGGCGCCCAATAGTGTAACACTGTTTATTACATAAAAGCCTCAATACTATAGTAAGAACTGCGTACCAGAGATAAAAACTTTGATGCTATGTATGATTTGTTTTAAAGCATCAAAGTTTTTATCTCTGGTACGCAGTTCTTACTGTAGTATTGAGGCTTTTATGTAATAAACAGTGTTACACTATTGGGCGCCCCCTCGTTCTTCTATTTCATATATATATATATATATATATATATATATATATATATTATATTATATTTGGAAAACCCCCTTCTAAAATCCTGCGTTTGCCCCTGAAGTTCAGATTGACAGGCACCCTTTCTCTGCAGAACCTGAGAATGTTATACTTCCTGCACTTCTATAATGTATGTTCAGGTCTGTTATATTATAGAAGGTCAGAGAGCCTAATATTCATATGCCAGGTTCTGTCAGCAGGGCGCCCTGCAGTTCAGCATATACCCATTGACAGAGAGGGCGGCGCTCAGGAGCTCTGACAGCTGCCACTTGTTTCAGTGCAGCTGGCGGCCGCCCATCACCTGCCCCCTGCATGCACCATGCACAACAGCAGCAACTGCCAGGAGGAAGTGACCATTTTTCATTTAATTCTAGTCAGTGGCGCCCCCCCCCCCCAGGTGCCTAATGAAAGTGACAGCCTGTCCTCTCTTTAACTGAGTTCCTACCTTATTTTAATACAACTAGGGGTATATTTACTAAGCCGCGAGATTGCAGTGAGATTCAAGCTCTCAGTTTCATTTTACATACTGGAGAATTTAAGCTCGAATCTGATTGCTATGGGCAACATCCCCACTTTTCAAGCTCCCTGCAATCTCACCGCTTAGTAAATATACCCCCGTGACTTAAAATGGGGAGGGGTGTGTAATCTGGGTAAGGCGGGGTGCATCGACATGCCTATACTGTATACTTTACATAACTTCCACTAGCTCTCATGCCCTGTGAGATCAGAACAGATCCAGATTTTTTAGACATAATGGCCACATACAGAAGGGCCACCCAAAAACTATCCTTATCGGTTGGTCCAGAATTTGAGATTAAGGGCAAAAGGATGATAACCGTGAGAGAAGGTAAACTGAAACAGAGTTAGAGTTCAGGGGTGAATATTCCTAATGTTTATTTATTTATTAGCAGATTTGTATATAGTGCCATCAGTTTACATAGCGCTACAATTACAACAATTAATATGACTTGGTGGTAACAGTCAGAATGTGTGGGGGAGAGGGCCCTGCTCGCAGTCTTACAAGCTTCCTATCTCAACTCTAATTTACAGATTTCCCAATGGTCTAACATAATGAAAGTTAATTTTCCCTAGTCACTTTACACATGGGTTTGCTCACTGGCACCTGTTTTTCCCTAAATAATCTGAAGAGGCAGCTCTAAATCACCCCCTGAATATATATATTTATATGTATATATATATATATATATATATATACACAGACCCTCCAACATGACCCATTCCACCAGGTACATAATACTCTGCTCCTGGGCTTTCAGCTGTCACTCACCTGGTTATAATGAACTAACTGATGTCTGAGTAATGTAACAATGGTGGTTACCATAGTAACTGATTGCTGGAAGTTCCAGAACAGAGTATTTTGTACCTGGTGGAATGGGTCATGTTGGAGGGTCTGTATATATATATGCTGTGCCAGCATCACTGGTCTCTGGATGTGTCCTATTTCTTGCACAGTTTTTAGACTCCTTGTTTTCACCCACCCAACATACTGTGATAGAGTAAATTAGTAAGTATATATAGTAAATTAGTTAAGTGCTTGGTGGGTTTGAAACATTCCCAAAATGCTACATTCTTGAATGCACTGTCTATTCCATGGGAAGTACTCAGTATCCTGCACCACCTACACTGTACTTGTCCCTTTCATCCAAAATCAGTCCACTAAGTGACAGAACTACTACAACACATAACATTACTAATTTATTATATAAACTAGTATTATTATTTTATATATATATTTATTTAGCATTTATTGGTTTGTTTCTACTTTACTTATGTAGAAGCATTTGTCACATATCATAAGTATTATGGCAACGCACATTTGAATGTCTCTAGAAAGTAACCCATCTCCCTGCAGAGATACACACATACCGGTGTCATTCCAACATGTGCTCCCGACTCCGTGTATTAAGCTTATAGCCACTACGGCTTATTACCTGAGAGCATGCTGGGATTTGTAGTCGCTTAGATCTACTCTAATCCTTGATTCCACAGCCCCCGACTCACACCCCCTCACCTGGCGCCGCATTGCGCTAAATCACTTGCACCCGATCTAACATTACGGCACGATGCTCACCTCCCCTCACTGCACCGTATACACCGGATCCTGGCACAAGAGACACCGGCGTAGACACACAGCGGGAGCAAGGGGTCAAGATAGCACAGCGGGGGGGACAGGATAGAACAGCAGGGGGACAGGATAGCAGAGCAGGGGGGACAGGATAGCACAGCGGGGGGGGACAGGATAGCACAGCAGAGGGGACAGGATAGAAGAGCATGGGGGACAGGATAGCAGAGGAAGGGGAAAGGATAGAAGAGCAGGGGGGACAGGATAGCAGAGCATGGGGGACAGGATAGCAGAGCAGGGGGGACAGGATAGCAGAGCAGTGGGGACAGGATAGCAGAGCAGAGGGGACAGTATAGCAGAGTAAGGGGACAGGATAGCAGAGTAGGGGGGACAGGATAGCAGAGCAAGGGGGACAGGATAGCAGAGCAGGGGGGATAGGATAGCAGAGCAGAGGGGCAGTAAAGCAGAGCAGGGGGGACAGGAGAGCAGAGCAAGGGGGACAGGATAGCAGAGCAGGGTGGATAGGATAGCAGAGCAGAGGGGCAGTAAAGCAGAGCAGGGGGGACAGGAGAGCAGAGCAGGGGGGATAAGATAGCAGAGCAGATGGTCAGTAAAGCAGAGCAGGGGGGACAGGAGAGCAGAGCAAGGGGGGACAGTATAGCAGAGCAGGGGGACAGGATGGCAGAGCAGAGGGGACAGGATAGCAGAGCCGGGGAGACAGTATAGCAGAGCAGGGGGGACAGTATAGTAGAGCAGGGAGGTAGTATAGCAGAGCAGGGGGGACAGGATAGCAGATTAGGGGGGACAGGATAGCAGAACAGGGGGGACAGGATGTTGTTTGGGTATAAGGAGGAAGAAAGTTGAGCCATACTTTGAGCGGAGGTCTTCAGACCCCATTGTGCTGGTGTGAGAGGGGCCCTCCTGTATTCACATCAGCCCCTGCTGGCCCCCTCCTGCATTGTCCCCCTCTGAGGACCCAGCCTTTGTGGAGGTGTTCATAGACACACAGGGCTGAGGGCTCTCCACACACAGCTCTTCACTCACTGTTTCCAAATCATACCTTTTCTTCTCAGCCCTCCAAAGGCAGCGGTGTGTAAGCCAAGCACAACACTGTTCTCTATTATAATAATATAATAATATAAAGAGGAGAGGGACAGATAGAGAGGGGGAGGGCCAACAAACTTATAAATGATCGAAATAAAAAATTGAAGAATGGCATGGAGAATAGAGAGGGAAAGAGACGGAGAGAAAGAGAGAAAGAGAGAGAGAGAGAGAGAAAGAGAAAGAGAGAGAGAGAGAGAGAGAGAGAGAGAGAGAGAGAGAGAGAGAGAGAGAGAGAGAGAGAGAAGGAAAGGTATATATAAAAGGAAGGATAGACAGAACCAAAAGGAAGAAGTGTGTCCATTGGAGGGAGAGAGGGAGGGAGATAAGGGAAGGTATATATTAAAGGAAGGATGGACAGAACAGAAAGGAAGAAGTGTGTCCATGGGAGGAAGGGAGAGAGAACTTAGAAATGATCGAAATAAAAAATTGAAGGATGGCATGGAGTATAGAGAGGGAGAGAGAGGGGGAGAGAAAGGGTGAAAGAGAGAGAGAGAAAGAGAGAGAGAGAGGGGGGAGGGTGGAGAAAGAGAGAGACTCACAGAGGGAGATATATATATATATATATATATAAATGTACATGAGTGAGAGAGAGAGAGAGAGAGAGAGATAAGATAAAAAGAAATATAAATGGAAAGATGAACAGAACAGAAAGGAAGTAAGAGTGTGTGTGCATGGGGGGATAAGATACCGTAAGATATATAAGAATATATAAATGGAAGGATGAACAGAACTGAAAGGAAGAGGGTGTGTGCATGGGGGGGGGGGGAGGAAATAAGATAAGATATATAAGAATATATAAATGTAAGGATGGAAAGAATAGACAGGAAGAGTGTGTGTGTATGGGGGGTAGAGTGATAAGATATAATAATAATAATAATAATAATAATAATAATAATATTATATAAATGGAAGGATGGACAGAACAGAAAGTAGAAGTGTGTGGATGGGTGTGGGGGGTAAGAGAGAGGGTAGTTGAGTATCCTGGCAGTTTATGGAGCAGGGATATTGTAATACATAGGCTTTGCACTGGAGGATAGCTCTTTGGTTGTAATAAAAATATGTATTTTGCCTACATACAGTCATCCAGAAAAGAACTAGTGTGTGTCGAACATCACATACGGGGAGAGTGCGCTTGTTTCTCACAAGTCTCAGGGAAAATGAGAGAGGGGCTGTGTGTGACCCTGTCACACGGGTGACTGAGCCCCAGGACCCCCGCTGGCTTCTGCATGGACTTTCAGCATCATCTGAGAAATTGGTGGGAACTGAGCATTGCCTGACCAACTGTCCAGCCCCAGGATAACAATACAGGATGGGAAGCCTGGGAGGGGGTGTCCTTACTGGAGAGCACTAGAGGATCCAGACTATTATCTACATAATAAACTCAGACTTCTATCTTATTCGCACAATAAAGAGAATTATTGTGTAAAATCCAATTCCTTCTTATTCTGCGAAGAATTATCTATTAGAAAATCTGTATTAAACCCAATCATTGCAGCCTAGTGCAGTTACATACGCTGCTAGCTATCTGTGAAACCCAATTACCTCTTCCCACAGTGTCCACTTATTGTATTATGTATTTTATAAAGAAATGCAGCACATAGATGATCGCTTTGTACATCAAACTCACACATAATAGATATATACATAGATAGAGATATATATATATTGGTGATTGAACACTTTTTCATTTATTAGGTATTAAATATGTATGTAAGTTATGAAAATTAATTGAAAACGCAGAATTATAGTATTTGCTACAAAACAACACAAACAAAGATACACATAAATATATACATAAATATAACATAATACACACACAAAGATATACATAAATATAACATAATATATATCAACACATAAATAACACAAACAGTATTTTATATAATTGTGTAGTATATTAATCCTTGGGTCCCCCACAATCTCGTTTCTATATTATTGTATATAACACAAGGTTATATCAGATCCACATTCTATAGAGGCGTGTTATATAGTTATGGAAAAGCAATGATGTATTCAGAAGGTTGCATGTTGGCATATGTCATCATCATAGTATTTGCTTATGATATGAAGGGTTTTGTTAGTAAAGGGGTCTCTGTTTATATGGAGGGGATGTCACAAAGGTTAGAGGCCTAATTACAAATCAAAATGATTTGCCAGGCGAAGGAAGGTCTTATCCCTCCATCACCAACCTGCAGGAGAGGGGCTCACACTGTGATATGGTCAGTCTGGGGGAGGGGGCATATGGCCACAGAGCTCCCTATATATTAACAGATATAAAAGCATTAGTAGCAGCATCATCAACATAATAACAAGAATAATAATAATAGTAATAAAAGCATTATTAAAGCTGTTCTTATGGTTTTGTTGTTTGCTGCTTATACGCTGAGAGATGAATGTTAGAATAATGTTCTCACATATCTAGTATATAATTATTGTTATATAAACATCCATTATGTGTTGTTTCTTTAACAAAATAAATAGAACGAAAAGTAACTAAAAAATAAATCCTCCAGGTAGGGAATTAAAGTTCTAGTGTTTCCTAGAACTAATAGTTCAGCAGCTCTGATCTATGTAACTGAGTCCTCTGAATGTATTGTGCTGCTGCTCTTGACATCGGGTAGATGGCTATACTATATTTATATGGTTATATAAATACTGTATATATTAATAACCCCGATAACATAAATAAATATGTGTCTACTATGCATTGTATTATGCATAGAACTTATACTGCCATCTCAGAGAGACCTGACTCTCCAGCCATAATAACGATCATGTAACTGGAGCACATCTTTGTATACATTGTATATCCTGTATGTGTACTATATACATATATTTTTATCGTTATGTAGATACCTTAGTGCAATGAAGATTATACATTTACAGGGCTTTATGATAAATCGGATGCATATCAATGTGACATAATAATGGTGTACATTGCTGTGTAATGATTTGTCAGATTTTCTCATATAATATAGAAGAAGGAAGGGTGTTGGATATATTGTGGCTCACAAGGCACCACATGCTGGAATCTTTTGTTCCAGGGCAATGGAAACATGGCAGATTTATACTGAGATTTGTGGACCTTTCATTTCTCTATATTAGGATTTTGGGATCATGTGATGAGTGAGTACTATGCACCTGTTGCCTTGTGTTGGGTTGGGCTTGGGTTAGACTATTAGGTGACTAAACCTTGGCACCCCTCAATGACCAGTCAAGTGTTAACTGGCTTATGTTGCTCAAATGAGGAAAGGAAGATTAGAAAAGCTAAGCAATTGACAGAAATGTCATACAAAAAAAACAGCTTTCTTACAGATGCAAATACATTAAATAGACCCCACATAACATAACTACACAACACATTTCATCAGGATCCCAAGAAATGTTGTATATCATCTGCAGATTATTTGAGAGGAACAGTAAAAAGAAATAAATAAGGGAAGTTAACTCTTGGCTTGCTATGACTAGGCCTTCCACTATCATTGTCATGCTCTTCAGCAAATTCAGGGGTTAACAGGCACTCGAGGCATTGTGGGTATTAACCCCACTGTGATGTCTGCTGCAGGATCCTATGGAAAACCACTGAAAAAAACGAGTTTGAGTCAGGGCTGCGCTGAGGGCTGCATTCTTTGTGAGGGTTTAAGGCTGGGGGCGTGGGGAAGGGGCTGCGACCCCCCTGATGCAATAGGTTTGGTGTCCGTTGGAAGCTAGGATGAATGGGTATAAATCACTGATGTCTATACCCTCCTCCTTACTCCTCCTTCCCTCTCCTCCCCCCTCCCACTGCCAGCCTTGTCCTCTAGAAGATGTGGGGGGCAGGAAAGACAGGACAAGGGGCACAGTCTCCTCCACATTGCTGCTATTCTTACACCTATGCTGTTTGTATTCCAGATCAGCACCCGGAGGAGCAGGACTGGATCATATGGAAGCCCCCTTCATGCAGTCAGTAAGTGTTTGTGTGGTGGTCTCTGGGCACTGGCAGGTGTAAGGGGCAGGCTGGCTTCAGGGGGCGATCCTCGGGCAATGTAATACAACTTTCCCGCTACTTGGCGATATAGGATCGCACATTGGTAAATCGCAGGCATTGAGTTGGCCTGAGAATTGGTCTCCTGCCACCTCCTTCATCTGGGGAGTTCTCCTAGTGGCACTAGACCCAGGGAATGTACGTACCTTGGGCACACTGTGGGACAAAGCATTGGGGCCTGTGCCATCGGTACCCCTCATGTTATCAAATACCCAAATCAGATATAGATGACTAGTAAATATCAGATGTATATGGCTAGTAATTATCCAATGTAGATGCCTAGTAAATATCAGATATATATGACTAGTAATTTTCAGATGTAGATGACTAGTAAATATCAGATATAGATCACTAGTAATTATCAGATGTTGATGACTAGTAAATATCAGATATAGATCAATAGTAATTATCAGATGTAGATGACTAGTAAATATCAGATGTAGGTGACTAGTAAATATCAGATGTAGATGACTAGTTAATATGAGATGTAAGTGACTAGTAAATATCAGATGTAGGTGACTAGTAAATATCAGATGTAGGTAATTACTTAATAGTGTTTACTAAATATCTTTGTGGAGTATAAGGATCGTAAAAATGATGTGATGTTGTAGATGATCTATATATATATATATATATATATATATATATATATATATATACAATACAATCTATATATTGTGATTTAGACGAAAATGAATAAAATATCGGCCAT
>JABWIB010000467.1:15397-28968 GCA_016617825.1 Platyplectrum ornatum
AACTACAAGTCCCATCATGCTTTGCCAGCTCGTGCTAAAGGCTCAGCATTCCAAACTCCTGGCAATGTATGATAGGACTTGTAGTTTGACAGCATCTGGAGTGTCAAAGGTTAGCCATCAGGGGTGTAGTCTCTTGTATCTGTGCAGCAGTGTAGGTGTTACTGGATTCCTCAGTTAGTAGCACATGTGGTAGCAGAGGAATGGTACCTTAAGTGGACCACAGGAAGATGTAACTTGTGAATTGAGCCCAATACTTAGCTCTCTCTAGAAGGTAGTCTCAGCCAGGGCCGCCGTCACATTCGGCCGGGCCCAGGACACATAAAATCCTGGGCGGCCGGGCCCCCCACATGATGCCGGGACGCCGTGACGTCATGACGTCANGGCGTCACTGCGGAGGCCGCCGGGCCTTTTTAAAGGCACATAGACGCCAAATATGGCGTCTATGTGATTTTATGATGGCTGTCGGCAGTGGCCGGCGCCCAGTACAGGGCACCGGGCCACTGCTGGGGGGTGGAGGGGCGGCCGGGCCCGGGACAGTAGGCCCGGCTGTCCCCCCCCTGATGGCGGCCCTGGTCTCAGCAGCAGTTTCTCAGAAGGTTCCTCAGGCCTGGTCTTGCTTGAAGTCCTCTCTGCTCACGCCTCACAATCTCCAAGGCACTGTAATTGGTCACTGCTCTCAGTCTCTGTAAGATGGCACTATACCCAGCAGCTGGGTTGGCACTGCTTGGGTAACTCTGTATCTCCTCTGTCAGATTGGCAAACCAGAACTGCACTCTCTCTGGGTCTCTCTTCTTTCTCTGCACACCTCACAGTCTCTCTGCCACCCTTCAGCATCTGCATACCTCCCAACTTAAACGGGCCGGGCCGTGTGACACATAAGCCCCGCCCCAGACCTGACTGAGTCCACCCTGCCACACCCAACCCTACCCCTGGCACACCCGACTCCGCCTCCTTCCTTCCGAAGCTTCGCGGCATCATATAAAAAACTAAGTTTGTACCCTTAGTGGGACAATCTGGGAGGCAGGAGGGACAGCGTGACAGTCCCCCAAAAGCGGGACTGTCCCGCTGAAAGCAGGACAGTTGGGAGGTATGCATCTGGGCTGTCCCTTCTTGCTCAGACACTGTAGCTCTGACCTCACTGTGACCTCCTCCCAGCCCCAGAGCACAGTGGGTGTGGAGTATAGGCTCATTCCCTGTGGCCATTACAAGTTCTGGCAAATTAGGCCTAGTTGAGGGCACCACACATTTAAGAGATTAATAGACCAGATCCTCCTTCCCATGCGTCCATACGACTGTGTTTTACTCTGCTAGAAAGCACAATTTCACCCTCTGCTCTACCCAATCACTTAATTTAAATGGTCCCCTTACACTACGGGGCGACAGGTCTGGCCCACTGGGCAGTACATCAAATGCACTGAACATTGTTCTGTGCACTTGCCTACCTCCCAAGTGTCCCTGAATTTAGCGAGACAGTCCTGCTTTTGAGTCACTGTCCCGCTGTCCCTTCCTCCTCCACCATGTCCTGACATGAATTGTAAAGCAAAAAATGCTGCAATTTCAGCGGTAAAAGGGGAGGAGATCAGGGCAGAGTTTGGGTGGATGGGGGCGGGGCTTAATTAGTCCCGCTCTCAGCCCACCCACATGATGGGAGGTATGCACTTGATGTCCCGCTCCAGCACATCTAGTGCTCTTTTCCCCCACTTCCGCAAGCGTATCACTGACCTGACACTAAAGTTTAACATATGCAATATATTAAACTATATTCTTTATTGTTCTGAACATATCATGAACTACTAATGAACATTTATCTATGTTGTATCTAAGACGCCAAGTTAGATTAAAAATAGTTATTGTCGTCTGAGAGTAATCAACTATTAATGGAAAAGAGAACTTATAATGCTGTGATGACTATCAGTAGTGAAAGCTGAAGAATAGTTATGNGGAAATAAGTGGTTTAAAAGAAAGCTAAGAACTTTATATGGATGCTGATATTCAAATGGAAACAACATTTAAAACAAGATTATGAAATGCACTTATGTAGGTAATCATGATGCATTTAATCACATCCATTTCCTAAGACTGCAAGTACTAACAAACAGGGTTGGAGTTCAGCTGAAACGTATTAGTTGAAAGCATTTGAATTTGCATTTAACAGATTTCTGCTGTTTCTTCAAAAGTAACGATGACCGCCCTACTCAGGGCTTAAAGCAATATCTAAGCCAACTCATGAAAATGAAGTCTTTTGAAGTCTCTGGAGAAAAGTGTATTTTATTTCCTGCATGTATAGTGTCTTGTAATTCGAAAAAGTTTTCCTTTATTTCTCTTCTATTTTTTTCTAACTCTTTTTAACAGTATTATTTCATTTGGCTGACGTTACAGTATGTAGGAGTGAAATTTGACTAATCTGAATTTTATAGAGAAAACTTGAGTAGAGAAACAAGGAAGGAGACAGTCAGGAATGTGGGCATGAATTGAAATAGACTGTACGTTACCAACCCCCTCGTAGTTAGTTTTTGGGAAATGCGTGCACGAGACACTTAAATAGAAAAGGGATCATTTCTAAAATTATACTATATATTGTATTGAAGGCGTGTGAAAGCAAGCCTTGTAAGACACCTTTCCTAGTTATTTTATTGTATCTTAAAATATAATGTTTCATTATTTCAGCCGTATTTCATAACCCCAGCACCTATTTACTAATCTGTTTCTGTAATAAAACTGTTATGTATTAACCAAGGGATTACAAAAAAAATATAATGTGAATAGTATAACACATAAAATTACAAGCACACAATAATGATTACATTCCTTTATATTTCCTCTCTGAAATTGTAAACTTCTTATTTATGCCTCTATAGTGATCATTTACAACTTGACGTAAGTAATATCAATTTTCTGCGTGACATATGACCAAATCCAGAATACTGGTTTATTTTATAAACAACCTAAGAATGAAAGTTTCTGTCCTTAGTTCTGAAGTATAGATTTTTCTTACATCAAAGGATATATTCATTTTAGTGAAAAAGGTACTAACTGTAATCATTGCTTTTGAATGAGGGGAATGTTTGTTCATTAAGGATTTATAAGATAAGCAAAAAATACATACAAGCGTTACACATTAAATACTGCGGTTTAAGATCCCAGACCGGATCCAGGATCCCGTCCACTGGTCGACTTCCTCATGCAGAAGACGTGGGCAAAATTTCTCTCCTCCAACCTACATTAGGAATTTGACAGGGAGTCTTCCTATGAAAATAGATGAGTTTGTATAGTTCTTTCCAATGACAGCAGATCCCTCTCAATGGACCAGATTCAGAATTAGGTATATTATACCCCTTTCAGACTGCATAGTAAATGCAGGGGCTTTCATTTAAAAGCTGGTCTTCATAGCCCCAATGCAGTTTGAACGGCAACCTGGCCCAGCTAAAAAGAAGGGGTTGCCGGTAAACGCCATGTCCCAGGCTGCCTATGCACAGTGATGCTTCGGGAATCCACAGGTTACCACTGTGCAGAGTGAACGGGCAGCCGCAGATCACCTGGATTAGAAAACTCCGGCGATCTGTGGCTATGTAATGTGAACAGCGTATTAGGTGATAGGTATAAGATAGGTACAAGTAGTGTGTATACATCATCTAATTTGTAACTTTCTATGCATGCAAGTGCCAGAAAGTGCCATATAAATAAATGTAAGAAACTTTAATTTGTACATTTAATTATCCATAAGGGGCGGGTGAGTAACATTTTACATATCGCTTGGAGATAGCCATATAAATGGCAGCAAGTGGACAGCCCATCCACACTGGAAACTTAAGATGGGGTTCCATAAGGATCCATGACTCCTTACTCTTGAGAGGAGGGAGAGTTCACACAAAGGTATGGATCAGGTCAAATGTAATTACAGGAAAATCTGTTTCTATCTAGTCACATATTTGGACATATAGGTTTCCCCTACTCACAACACTTTCCATACCCAACAACAGGGGAGATGAACCTTCATGTATCTGTCATCTGAATATGTTCATTTAATACAGTGTTAAATATTTTACTTATATATCATATAATCATTTGCTTCCAGTCATTTAAGATTTATTTACATGCATTTCCTGTAATATATGTAATATATGAGCAATATGGAAGGTTTCAATTCACAGCCAGT
The DNA here is from genome assembly GCA_016617825.1 of Platyplectrum ornatum. Lineage (NCBI taxonomy): Eukaryota > Metazoa > Chordata > Amphibia > Anura > Limnodynastidae > Platyplectrum > Platyplectrum ornatum. The sequence continues at coordinate 19,554 of JABWIB010000467.1, forward strand.
TACTGGGAAAAAAAATCCTGGTATTTAAGTACACCATGCTCCACAATAAGCTTTTCAAGGTTCCAAGGTCATCCCTAATAGTTTCCCTCTGACACACATGACTTGTTTTTGAAGTTGTTTGATACTTTTATGTAACTAATAGAATATTCAACATTGTGCAAACTGCCACCTGAAATAAAAATACAGATTAGTATAGACAGCCTAACAATGCTCCATAGATGAGTCCCCGGTGGGTTTTATAGCAAACTGCCTGAGGACTGCCTGCTTACATAGTCTCAGTGATAAAAACATGATGTGCAATATTTACTATGACACAGGTTTATACCCTTAGGCTGTCATCCATGATGTTAACTAATGTGCAGGCACAAAAGTATTTAAACAATTCACATTAACCATAAATGTCTCCAGTACATCCAATTTTTGGATTCAGCCTAGAAATATACAATTGCAACTTGTGTTAAATATATAACTATCAGCCTGTCTTGAGGATACTGTAAATATAAATATATAAAATATCTAAAAATGAAATAAATGGCTAAGTTATATAGGATAACTAAACCAAATATTTTCTTCCAATGAATATATAATATAAAAATGAAAAGAGAGACCAAGCATGCACACTCTGCTAAATACTGTACTTGCATGCTCCTTGTTATCTTAATAAAGTACAGTATAGCAGGTGCTACTCAATGCCCAATAATAATTACAACAACAAGAAGAGCGAGGAAGAAAAGAGGGAGATATTGGAGTGCACTGCATGTATATGTCATAGACAATATAAACGAAATTTTATTGTACCATATTAAAATATATTCTAAAGTCCAGAGAATTATTAAAACACATATATACAAAACAAGGGAAGTGAAAAAATGGGAGAATATTGTGAAATATAACATTTGCAAGACCTTTGATTGGTATGAGGTTGGATAAATATGATTAAACAAGAGTATATAATATAAGAGTATATAATATCGATAAACTGTCACTCCTCTGCAGATATTTACATTGCCTCAGAGCTTCTACCTCTTTTCAATAAGAATATCCCATTAATTGTAGGCACTCAAGAGGACTTTCAACAGCGGGTACAATACACTTTTATTGATAGAGAAAATCATCCATAATCCAATCGAAAGGTTATTGTCCCTGATAGACGGTGATAGACGGTTGAAACATTGGATTGGAATATGGATGATTTTCTCTATCAACAAAAGTGTATTGTACCCGCTGTTGAAAGTCCTCTTGAGTGCCTACAATTAATGGGATATATATATATATATATATATATATATATATATATATATATATATATAATACCAGTATAACAAGAAAAACTGTTAAGTAAATAGAAAAAAATTAATAGTGATACTTATCAAAGTTGGTATCAAAACTGTATCAAATTGTAGACTGTAGTGTAGTAAATTTTTCAGTCTTTCATTATTGGCTTAATCTGCATCAATTCACAAATGGCAATAACAAAAGTACTTGGTCAAAGAGTCAGATGGGCAACAATTACACCAGTGAATATCCCCTATAAAATGCCATATACATTTGCTAAAAGTTTAATTAATTACCAGGGATTCATGAACATTGTAATATCTTGCACAATTCTGATCTTAGGTAACAGGAATATCTATCTTACCCTTAAACAAATGTGGGATGGTGGTCTCTGCCTTATCTAGAACCATCAACTTTCCCTAGTTCCCTCTAATCTCTTAAGGGGTAGAGCTTTACCCATTCTAGGCCATATCTGACCCTTCCCATCTTAAAAGGATAATTACAGAGACCACACTAACAAAAAAGCAGCAGAGTTCCCAAACTAAAAGTCATATTCCAATAATAATATGTTAATATGTCCTATAATCTTCCCAGAATGTGTGTGTAATAGCAAATGAAGCCAACTTCTAAAATATGTTTATTTAACTTATCTTTAAAACCTTAATCAGAGACACAAAAGCATTGAAACATACATAAAATTTAAACAAAATACACTAACAAATAAAAAAATACAAAGCTTTAAGACAAAAGTGGGGCATCCTCTAGAACGATAATGTTATAGAGGAAATTGATGGCAATAAACGGGTCATCTGGCATTCATAATAGAACTTCCTCTCCAGTTTGGAGAGGAAGCGTCGGTGGAGCGGGAAAGGAGCTGGGTAACACTACAGTTGCCCCAAAGCTGGTGAGAGGTAAGTGTGAGGTTTTTTTATTTCTTCATTTTGTTTTTCACAGGGAACGATATCCACAAAAATAGTGGATTTGGGCCAAAAATTGTCCCATGAATGGGCAGCTTAATTCTTGCCTTCCAGATAAATTTTCTGAAGACATAATTTAATTTCTTGGTATCTTTGGTAGTAAGGAGTAATGTCAGAGCTTGTAAGTAGAGAATTCATGGAAATGTTATTCTTTTGGGAAGATTTGCTCTTCCAGAGAAAGAGAGAGATACATTTTAACAGTTATTTAAATCCTCCTCTATTTTCTTTTTATTTTTTTTGTTCAAGTTTAGGTGATATAGATTGGTTGGTGATTTGGGGATTTCTAAACCTAAAAATGTGATTTAAAGTCAACTCAATGGGAAAGATGAGATCCCACAGTGGAAAGCAAGATAGAGCACCATGGACTTATCCATATTGATTTGGAAGCCAGATATTAGTCCATAGGCATAATTTATTTCCCCTTATCAGGACAAACTGCTAGGCAGGCGGGACAGTGGGACAGTCTTGCAAAAGCGGTACTGTCCCACTAAAAGCAGGACACTTGGTAGGTATGATTAAACTCTGGATCAGCCCCATTATGTGTGTGTAATGAGTTTTCATATAAAGATAATGGATTGGATTGTGCAGCAGAGATGTTAGCTGTATCCACACTTCCATGCAGGCAATGGGGGATCCACTCACGGAGCTATAAATATTTAAATGCATCTCTCTTCCCAACTTGTGATGCACACGTCCAGTGCAGTAGTAAAACATTTTAGCACATAAGTCTGAATCTGTACTTGATGAATGATGTGTGAGCTTGCACATTCACATTATACAGAACATTTCTGCTCTCTGGACTGGATCTGGGTCTCTGTTCTGCACACAGAGGGGGGTATTTACTAAGGGTCGAATTGAGGATTTCGATTTCTGTCCTCGAATTTTGCTCCGAATTCGCCGTCTTCGTATTTACTAAGGCATATTATCGTTCGAATTACAGCCTCGATTTGCAAATCGAATTTAGATTTACACTATTATTAGAGATTATGGGGTATATTTACTAAGCGGCGAGATTGCAGTGAGATTGAAAAGTGGGGATGTTGCCCATGGCAACCAATCAGATTCGAGATCACATTCTCCAGTTTGTAAAATGAAACTGAGAGCTTAAATCTGATTGGTTGCTATGGGCAACATCCCCACTTTTCATTCTCACTGAAATCTCACCGCTTAGTAAATATACCCCCATATGTTAAAATATCAGTAGCAAAATATTTAATCATTTTTGTTATAGAAACGTGAACAGTGGCTCTATTATATCTCCAAATCGGGCTCCCGAATTGTGTATTTTCCCTAAGCAAACCATTTTTTCCAATATGTTTAACAACAAAAGTGGCACAATTTCTTAAAGCCTAAACATTTGCTCACGCTAACATGTCTGTAGGAGGCTTCCTGTATGCAAATTTTTTTTTTATACTGACCCAAAATATACATAATGGTATTGGTCCTGATCACAAAAAATATGACAATCTAATGTGCGTACAGTCAATTGTCGTGAATGCCTGTGACAAGAATGGGACAGGCTGCCTCGAGTAGTCATTCATGAAACTTCGATTTGACAAGTGTAAAATGGTGACGTCATGCTGAATTCGAGGCACGAATTGACGAAATCGCGGGTCCGAAGGCATAATTCGAAGCAAATCGCGATCGAATTTATTCGGGCATCAAAATTCGATCCTTCGTGAATACGATAAATCGCGCACTGGTTCGATTTCAAAATCGAATTGGTCCGATTTGTATTCGCGCTGACAATTCGAGCCTTAGTAAATACCCCCCAGAGTGTTGAAGTTGTCCAAATATCCTGGCAGTGGGCATGCGTGCTCCAGATGTTAGCATGCAGATTTCCTTCTCTTACACCCTCCTAAATTACACTAGATGGGTGGAGGGAAAGATTTAAATTAGACAGTGTGGACTGGGGTAGGGGGATCGCTGATCTGCCCTCCCATCTCCCAAACACTCACACTGCTCTGTGTGCAAACTCCATTCCAAGGTCAGCTGAATCCGGTCCACTGTTTTTATTTGACCTGGGTTCTCCATCAGTCTAATGGCCGCTGATAAGTCCTAATGCCGTCTGTAGATGTGCAATTACAGTTTGCATGATGTATTTGCAATAACTGTGTTAACTGTAGTAACATATCACTTTTAAGGCACAGTTTCATTAGTTTCTGCAGGTGCTTTGTAGACCCAGATGGCTTCCGGATGCAGAAAATATTCGCTCTCTCCCTTTCTAAGGAACATGATCAATGGTCTTGTATTTCAAACATTCTCAATAATGACGAAATGTCTAAATGTTAGTCAGCTCAGATGACCCTTGTGTAAATTGTCCCATTGCTATTCAGATGTAATGTAGCTTGCATGGCGTAAAACAGACCATTTACTAAGCCCTAAAATCATCGATTTCATATGATAAAGTCAGTTTTCGGACTTTATCATATGAAATCGATGTGTTTCTCATTTACAAACCCTCGGAGTGGTAATTAACATACCACTCCTAGGGAAAAATGATCGCTGTCTAAAGACTGCTGTGTCCCTGCAGTCTCCCCATAGACCTCCCTTTTCTTCCCTCTTATAGAAGGTGAGACAGATGAGCCGCTGGATTCCTGCTTCCAATGATGTTCCCCGGGTCCCGGCACATGCGCAGTATACTGATACTAATGTAATCCTAACAGTGTAATATCGCCCCCAGCAATATTTTTAGTAAATGGAGCACTTAGTGACAACAAACTTTAGTTGACAAAAGGTAAAGGTTGGCTCCCATTCTATGATACATGAGCAAAAAATGCTTCTAAAATGGATGATTTATTAATATGAAAACTGTAATATTCTATAAAAGTTTGTATTAATGTTCTTTTTGTCAGAAAATTAGCTTGTACTCACCTAAAGTTATAAATTAATAAAATTAGCCCCATTGCAGTCATGCCCCAGGTTCCACTATAGTTCTCCCATATGTTTCTTACCTTATTGAATTGCTAGAACATAAAAAATTTCTATCATCCAACTGGTAAAACTGCTAAAAAAGGTGACAGAACATACCAGTACCCTGGGTACCCTCACAAAATAGCCCTAGACTATTATCCACGCAATAAATTGTCCCTCGTATAGGGTTCTATTTACTAAAATGACTAAAAATATAAATATTTTATTAAATCTTACATGACCTTTAAGGTTAAAAAAATAATGCCATCTTCAGATAAACTGAGCTCCAGGGGTTAATAAATATCACAAAGTGCCGGCCCACATTGAATAGAGCAGGTCGGCAATAATATGCGCTGTTTACATGGATCGCCATGGAAACAGCAGTTTTTCATGGCAAGCTGTGTCTTTAGTGAAAATGGGCATTACAGCATGAAAGAACCGAGTAAATAGAGCCCTTAATATTGTCAAAGCAGCGCCATCTAGTGGAGGTCTTTATGTACTGCTCACAATTCAAGGTTACACCACATATTAGACAGTAATGTGGCGACAGGGGCTGATTTAGAGTCACAAGTAACTTGGCACGTATTGTGCGTGTCGTAGATGTGTCAGTAGAAGTGAGGAGGGCTGTATGCAATCCAAAAACTCATACAATAGTGGCTTTGGATTGCAAAGATTTATGGCACATAGTGTGTGGGCACTCAGAAATTTAGTGAATTGCCATTACATGTTCAAATACATTACACAAGTGCAGGTTCGTATGATATAATGCTGACTGCAAATGTAGAATTTCAATCAATCCAGTACAAAATACTTCAGAATCAACATATGACACCTAGCAATGCTTTCCTAACAACAAGGGGGCTGATCCAGCTGATGCTGAGCGAAACCATTTTGCAATGTGAGGGGTGCATGTGATTTTTAATGGTATTAAATGCAGAAAAATACTTTTGCACAAGGAACTAACAAACACTGCAGCTTAGAGTTAAGCTGGGAAACTTCACCACGCAACTCTAATTCTAGTTTCTTACATCATACCTCCCTTGCAGTTCAATGTTTGGTCAAGGGTGCAATTGCTATGGGGCCCAGCCACTAGGGGGGCCCATGAGCCAGATGATGAGCCTGGTTGGCTGGCAGTGGCGGAACAATGCTGAAGTCCTAGGAGACTTATAGCCGTTCCCACTGCTTTTAGCTACGGCGGCTATGATCCCTGTCAGAGACAGTTAATCCGTTAGATAGTCTTGGATCATAAGTTTGTCATCTATGGCATGTTCTACACTTGTGTATGACTCTCCAAAAGACAGTTAACCTAGACTGCATTATCCCCACACAAGAGGTTCTCTCTCTCTCTCTCTCTCTCTCTCTCTCTCTCTCTCTCTCTATATATATATATGGAGCCATCACACATATACTGTATGGGGAGGGTTATGCCAGGGCTGCTGTTTGTTGACCATTGTGTAAAATGCGAACTGAAAAAAAAGACATTTACATTTTTGGTCAGCTTACATGTTTAAAGCCAGATGTTGTAGACTGACTGCGTGACGCCTTCAGTATTAAGGTCAAAATATTTTACTTTAGAAGCTTATTTGCAGATTGTTCATTTACAAATACATTCATGCTGAAGCACTAGCGCCACCCAGTGCCAATTTATACATAGCAACCAACTTGAAGATTAGCTGGTGGGGCTAGATCTAGTAAGTGGCAGTTTGTGAAAAGTCATATTTTTTTAGAAACCACACACCCACCGTCGTGGCAGAGAGAACCCGGAAATCCCCCTATTTCTATGGAGGTGCTATGCAGAACCTCTTTAACATATACTTGATAAAGAAAAGGGAAAGGAAAATATTTGGTTCAGTCCAATTGGTTCCACTCATTTTGTTTAGAAAGTCTCACAATGGATTTGGAAAATTTGGAGATATAATAGAGCCACTGTTCATGTTTCTATAACAAAAATGATTAAATATTTTGCTACTGATATTTTAACATATAATCTCTAATAATAGTGTAATAGTGTAAATCTAAATTTGGCCCTATTATTTTATAATCGCTTTCTTAATTCTGACAATGAAAAATATACAGACCTCCAGATATATTATCCAGCAATCTCACCAAAAGACAGAACTAAAATGTGATCATCATTATTTAATATTTATTGATTATGGTTATAATCAGGGCCGGATTGGTAATAAAAATCAGCCCTGCCATTTAATGCACATAGGCCCACCTAGAGCTATCCACCAATCAGACAGCTGATAGTTATCCTATGTTTTTTCTACCCGGCAGCCAGTTAGCAATTGGCTGTCAGCACACTGATTGCTGGATGGATGAAGCTCTCCAGCAGCACTTGGTAGTGGCCCATCACTCCAGTGGCCCATCTAGAATTTGCCAGAAGTGCCAGATGGCCAGTCCGGCCCTGGTTATAATGGTTCATCACTTACATTATCATAAATACATTGCACAGCAGAATCATGTGACAGGACATACTGGCACTTGTGGGTCACCATGTGCTTGGTGGCTCTTCAAATACAGCGTTCATGCCCTAACGGCAGAAAATGTTTTTAATTGTGTTTTTAACTTTGTAAGGTTTGTATTTTTTAATAACCATATAATGCGGTTTGTAAATTTACAAACTTTTGTGGGCTTGTTAAAAGAAAAAGCTGGCGGTTTGGACATTTACAACCTGCCATACCGGTGGTTCCAAAGGAACCTTATAAACCACTGGATAGTAAATTCTGTGGTTTTGGCTCTAAAGCCGCTGGCAATGTGGGGTGGTTTCAACTCTCTCTTGAAAGCGCCCCTTAGGAAATCTTGGCCTTGGAGTAAAGATTCCCTTTTAACAGTAAAATTGGTGGAATCCAAGTGTCATGATCAGTGTGTGGGCTTGTTATTATGCTTTTGTATGTTTATAAATGAATTTTAAAATAAGGATTTGAAAGCCTGGATAACGTTGCATGATAAAAATTTGCTTTTAAGTTGCAGATTTTAGGTTTTAGCAGATTGTTCATTTACAGATGAATGCAATGCTGAAGCACTAGCGCCACCCAGTGGCAATTTATACATAGTAACCAACTTAAAGATTAGCCAATTATCGCAAATGAGAATGGTGCTCTTTATAGACAAGGTTTAAGTTTTGGGGCTAGATCTAGTAAATGGCAGTTTGTTAAAAGTATTGATTATTTGGTCGTTTGTGAACCTCTACATTTATTAAAGCTCAAAACTCCATAAAAACATAAATCTAAAGACTATTTTATAACCGCTTCTTAATTCTAAAAATGGAAAATATAAAAGCCATACATAATGATCCAGTTGTCTAGTCCAGGGATAAGCAATCGGTGGATTTCCAGGCGTAAAAGTCCCATCATGCTTTGTCAACTATGTCTATGCATGCTATGTCTATGCAGTTAAAGCATGCTGGGACTCATAGTTTTACAACACCTGGAGAGCCGCAGATTGCCTACCCCTCGTCTAGTCCTAAAGTCGACCAATAGAATAAGACACATATAAGTGGTAAAACAGACAAACTGATCAATACCAGTAATAAATCTTTATTTACCAACCAACTACTAGGTACCACACATGCTGAATGAATGAATCATGTCATGAGCTTATGAAATGTGTTGTGTCTACTTGGAGAAAAGTATTCAAGCATCTCAATACTGCCAAACCAAAGGATTGTGTTGTTTTAAACTATGCAGATGTAGCATACATTGTTTAGACGGAAGGCTATATGTTGTTATACTTATATGAAGTAATGTGTCTAGACAATGTAAGACCTTCCCTGTCAATACATGCAGGTGTTAGCGGACTGAATATGTCACAGCACATTTTAAGATTTATACAACTGAATTATCTAAATATAAGTTCTAGCACATGGTAAACCCTGCATAAACAAAAACGTCCAACCAGATCCAAATGGCCGTTTGTTAAATGTCGTCATTTGTCAGTTTTCCCAGTAATATTTTGGCATTAGCAGCATTACAGGAAAAGCTGGCTGTAATATGACTAGTTACACTAGAAATAGTTTTAATGTGGGATTTGGTCCCCATATAATTGTAAACTCTCAGCAGTGGGTAGACCTTCTTTAACCTTGGTATATTAGTACTTGTTTATTTTGTAGGAATCTGTGTCATGTTTAAAAAAAAGTACTCCAAACTGCTTATTACTGAGAATTATTCCAGTAAAGACTGCAAACCTGATCCACTTTGTGTGTGTATATTTATATATTTATATATATATATATATATATATATATA
>JABWIB010000467.1:91092-116777 GCA_016617825.1 Platyplectrum ornatum
TATATATATATATATATATATATATATAATAATTTCCAGTAACAAGTCTTGTCTTTTATTATATCTCTTGTCTCATATTGTAATTTACCAAAAAATAGATCGTGATTTTTATTTCCATGCTCTGTTTCTTTATTTTTGTTACCTAAACTGTTTTTGTGGTACAAAATATTACTTTCTAGTGCTAAGATCCGTCATAAGTGTTTGTTTTTATGTATAGCCGTATTATACACAGAGCCGGTATAATACTATTTTTGTAGCAGTTGTGCCTGTCTGCTGTAATGTATACAACATTGTTTTGCAGGAGATCTAAAATTGATATACACAGTCTTCCTGAGGATTGCCAAGCGGAATTTCTTCACAGCGGCAAGGAGGCTGTTGATGGGATCAGTCAAACAAACTTTCATATGGAGTCTCGTCCTGAGTCCAAGCGCAGCTCACCAGCTTCTGTCCGGTAATAATATTTTAGTGGAACATATATTTACCATCAGTTACACATCTACCGTGAGGTAACTAGGGGACCCAGTCACCAAGAAACTCAATTCACCTATTATAGCTTCCTTTCCTTCTGTCCTCTCTGATCTCATAGCAAGGTATTGGACATCCACTACAGGATACTATTTGGTATTATACAAAATAGCATCATAATCTTTACTATTTCCACATAGAATGCTCCAGAAGTCAAGGAAAGTAGCCAATAAAGGAATAAAACCACAATACTATACAGGGCTGTATGTAGGTTGGATTGTGGAGGAGCAACATTCCTAACAGTTTTAGCTGCCGTGTCCAGCTCACAGTCCCACAACCTACCCATGGTCACAGATTATCCCAAATGCCTGAAAGAGACTAAAAAAGTGTATAAAACGGTAATATCGGCTTGGCCCAGTGGTTATTTGCTTGAATCTGTGTCCATGTAAAGGATGTATAATGATTTTTGCCTATATAGGCAGATGAATACTCAAACATAAGTGACAACAACACAATTTCTATTGTCTGTGTTCAGCTGAGATCAGTTGTCACTGTCCATAGAAATGTCAATATTGTATAAGGATGTATGTTAAATGATCATTTTATTTTGTGCCTTTCTAGTGGAAGTGTCCTTTCCTTGGATGTAAGTGGCGTGAGAGGCAAATCTCCAGGCAGTATCATCTCAGCACAAAGTGCCAATCAAAGCAATGGTTCTAAGACCAGCACGAGTGCCATAGTGCACCATAGTTCACCAACACCAAGTAAACGGAGTGTATCTTCAAACTACAGCAATACAGTGAGTGATGGATCTGTTGTATCTGGCTTCAACAGTGTTCTTTATTATCATATAAATAATATATGCCAGTCTCTAAAGTGTAAATATGGAAATACAGTTCCTGCCGTATAAACTAGTCATAACCTACTTCTCTGTATGATGGGAACACAGCTTATGCAGTATTACCAGTTTGTGTTGGAAGCCTGAATATACTTGTATCTCTATTTATATAGACATTTATTCCTACTTTCCTCTTTAACAAGAGACAATGATTTTTTTTCAGAATTCAGTAGTGAATGGAATGAAAGCAAGTTCTAGTATACCGGACAACATTTCAAAGGGTCATCAAAGAAAAGTTTCTGGAACAAACTCACTAGGTTTATCCCGAATATCCATAGCATCTGGTATGTCATAAGATAAATAATGTCATATTCAATGATAAAACCTTGACAAAAATCAGGGTGTATGTCCATGCATATTGATGTTTTTAGTGAATAGTGTTGAGATCAGGGCTCGAAACGAGTATTTCGAGGCTAAGCCCCACCCCTTTGTATAAGCCCCTTCCCTTTGTATAAGCCCCTTCCCCTGTTCTCCTCCAGTCCGGAGGGGAAAGGCTTATGTAAAGGGTGCTGGTATACCATACTGATGTTTACCGGCCCACTGGTTGAGATAACATACAGACAGTAGTTTAAAAAAAACCTGTTCATTATCTAACCTAATACTGCCACAACTCAGACCAGCAGCAAGTTAGTGATATTGGACTGAATCCAGGGTTTCATATTATTAAAATTACGAGTGTAAGGTTAAAAGTGAATATATATGAAATTTGTATACCTACCCCGCTACACTAAATGCTGCAGTTCCAAAATCCTGGAAACCGGAAAATGATAAAAAGAGGATACTCATTATGCGCTGTGTGGCAATAAGTACAATGGCCTACAGAAAAGACCAAAGAGCTGCTTAGTAATGCTATCAAGTCCAATTAAGAAACATAGACACTTTTGATATCAGCGCTCGTATTTCCTGCTGTCAGCTCGATATCATGCAGTATATAAAGGAAAGAAAAGTTTCATTAGAGTTTTGAGTTTTACTGCACCTTGTTCCCTATTGGTGGTATGTTTATATTTGGAATTTACCCTAATATTTCTTTTCTGTTTCCTTTATATACTGCATGATATCGAGCTGACATCAGAAAATACAAGCGCTGCCATCAAAAGTGTCTACTTTTTTAAATTGTGACTTTATAGTGTTACTTTTTACGTTTTACTTATTGTCACACATCTTAAAGTGGGAGGTAAAATGAATGTCAGTGTTTGCATGCAGGGAAAATACTTTATTTTTGCATTTTGCACACAGCTACTGACCAGTGTTACTGTTACACTGTTATTACATTGGGCTAGGAAACATCATCTCTCAACATTAATACTGTTTGAAACAAATGAAATTTACCTCCCCTTCAATTCAACATGGTTTTGCCCACTCGTAAAAGTAATAGTATATAGTCTGGATCCAGTCCAATGAGAGAAACTTATTGCTATTGTGGAGAAGATAAACTCTGTACAGTGACCCTTCGGTCTGACACATGTGATAACAATCTTTACCTTGGTCTACAACTCTGCTTCCAAAGTAAAACCTATAGTAAATCTGGAGTGGAGTAAAACAATGTTTCTGGGTGGCTTTATACAATTTCAAAGTATTGTACCACAAAATATCTTGGCCGATGAACCATTTACCAGTGTAATAATGTCATGTCCAGTATAAGAATTAGTTATCAGTAACAATATTTTATTTATTTAAAGATCGTAGCAGATCAGAATTGGACTTGAGTATCCATTCTCCAGAGGGAAATGAGGAAATGGGAAGTACAAAGAGCAGATCTGTTCCGGGAGGACTAAACACTGACGTGGTGAGTTAAATCATAGACAAAATATGTAGTCATGGAAAGTGAAAAGATTCCATGCTCAGCTTAAGTGTGGCACTAGCACAACCGCTCAGCCTATATTTACTGAACTGCAGGAATGGAAAAATGGAGATGTTGCCTATGGCAACCAATCAGATTTAAGCTGACATTCTTTAGTATGTAACATGAAACTGAGAGGTAGAATCTGATTGGTTGTTTTGGGCAACATCTCCACTTTTCTGTACCCACAGCTTAGTAAATATGGGCCCTGGAATCATAAACAAATATGAGTTTGTGCTCATAATATGTCCCTTGGACAAAGTGTCCTTTAGTGCAATGCGTAATATTGAAATATTAGTGTTTTTACATAGAGCAAAAATACTGAGTCTCTTTTTAAAACGACAGTATGGAGTTGAGCTTGGTCACATTTCCACTGAACTTTACATGCAGTCACATTTGTATTTGCCCCTTATAGGACCACTACTTGTTTTTTTTGTGTGTTTTAGCAATGTAAAATAAAAAGAAACATAAGAAGCTGTTACAAGTGGAACATTTACTGCAATAACATCTTTAGAAGCAGAAGTTCATTACTATGTAATTGCACGGAGCATGTTTCACTATCTAAATAAAAGGTCTATCTTATTACCCTTTAGTAGCCTTCCATCAGCTAAAGCGTAGCTGATTACAACATGCAGTGCCCTGGATCACTGGAGATAAAGCAGAGCCAAATGTTCACACTATTGATTAGCATTAAGAAAGCTGCAGGATACTGATTTGCCTTATTAGTCTCCACAGTCTGCTCGTGTTGGAGAAACTGTGATATTCACTGTTCAAGGGTGTTAGCAAATTAACTGTCATGAGAGCCAAAAACTGGAAAGATTTTCTCTTCTCTATTGGTTGTAATGTGTGTTGAGCTTAGATAAGCAAGCTATAAAATACAATGTACCTTGAGATTAAAAATCACCCAATTATAATGAGACTATGGTTTCTTTCTATGTGATTTCTATATTTAATGTACTAATATATAGTTTTTTGCAACTTCAGTAAATGATTGTTATCGTTGTTATTACTTTAAATAGATTAGAATACATCTTGAATATTTTCATGGTTTCCCTTAAATACATCGGGGTTGCCTAATTTTGGGTTCTCCCTCCTTGAAGAAACCAAAAGGAACCACAGAGGTGGGACAGATTTATGAAGCCCTGCCCCTGAACACAAAAAGACACATTTGCTCTTGATGGGTGGGACTTGATGTCATGAAGCCCCGCCCATTTTTTTGTATCAATTTTGTGACATTTACATTAAATCACTGTCTCAGCCCCGGTCCCAGGAGATTTGCAAACTCTCCTATGATATAGGAGAATGGCCTGTAATTCAGGAGTCGTCAACCCTGAAATACATCTGTGACGGTTGCTGATTTATCCCAAACTACAACCCTGTAAAAAGAACACAGTATATACTATATATACTACATTAAGTACATATATATATATATATATATATATATATATATATATATATATATATATAATATATATATTTTTTATATATATATATATATATATATATATATATATATATATATATATATATATATATATACTTTAGCATATGGGGCCTGATTCATACTGGAATGTTAATGTTGACATAGCATATGTCTGAATACCTTCACACAGTGCATGAACAAAAGCATGTGACTACTGCTACCACCTGCACTCTGTACAATGCTGGCGTGTTCTAGTGAATAAATCTGTCTATCAGAATGTATATGTATTGTGCTTATCTGTTTTGTGTACATAAGCAACCTGCTTCTCTACCAACTCAGCTCTACTTGCATTCATTTCTTAATGATTCAATACAGCAGAGTTCCTTGTGTTGTTTGTGTTTGTACTTTATCATATACAGGTACTATCTCTCTATTCATATATATATATTTATTTATTTCAGGAATTTTTAGATGAGAATGAAGAGGATTTCCCCAATATGGGCTCACACAAGTCTGTCAACCTGAGTAGCGCATATTCTACAGTAAGAAAATTCTCTTTAAGCTCTACTCTTTACTATTTACTGGCAAGGAGTTATATATGTCTAAAAGACTAAGACTAACAATTTTAATATGGGCCAGATCCAGACCTGACTTTTGACTTACGCACAACCATGTGGAATTGCAGGGGAATTCAGTTTCAATAATTGCAATAGTTCATTAGTTGCAAACAAAAGTGATGTTTCCTAGTCCTAGTCTAATAACAATGTAACAGTGACACTGGTCAGTATCTGTGTGCAACATGCAAAAATAAAGTATTCTCCCTGCATGCAAACACTGACATTCATTTTACCTCCCCTGCAATTCAACATGGTTTTACCCTCTTGCTTGTAAGTTCTGAGTAAGTCAGTAGTACGTAATGTTTGGATCTAATAACTAATATTTAATAAGTCTGGATCACTCCTGTTTAGTTTAGTTTAGTTGCTCTACAAATAACACCCTATCAATAGGTCAAAGGAATTGTTATCATTGTCATCTACACACTATACCCCGCAGCACTGTCCAGAAGGTAATTTTCCTATTTTTGCATGTACTCAATATACAGTACAAACCAACGAGTCCAACCAGTTAATAGGTAACATGATGATGAAGTGACATGGCCAGTGCAAATTATTCGCGTAATGGGAGATGGTTTGTTTTGGTCTCGGTTATTCCAGACCTGCATTTTATCCCACAAGTCTACACTGTAGTAACACTGACACGAAAGACATACTTTATGCACAAATGTTTCAGAGGAACCTCTTAAGGCGAAGAACAAATCACTTTCACATTTCTCGTGGCATCGAAGTGCTCTGATAGCCAGTCTTCAGGAATAGGGAAGGGATGAGCAATGAGACTGCAAAGTACTGGAGTCATAGAAGCTACTAAAGTCTGACAGTTCATCACAGCGGTGTCTGGATATAGACGAATGTGTGATCTCTTAATAGGGGGCACCAAAGAGTATACAGAACAGTCATTCATGTGGCTCTGCAGCAAAATGTCACTGAAATTCACCAAAGTTACTAGGTAATGGGTGTAAAATAAGAATTGAAAATGAATATAAACTTTTTCTGTGCCATTTGTCACTCTTATCTTAGGAGAGATTTAAATATATGTCTTTATTTTATTTTAAGATTAAAATAAATTCTAAGGAGATACATAGGCGCAATTACATATAGACTAGGGACAATACAGTCAGCTGGCAATTAACCTACCAGCATGTTTTTTTAGGGAATTGGTAGGAAACCCATGCAGACAGGGGAGAATATACAAATTTCACACAGATGAGGTCCTGTCTGTGGAATCAAACTTTAAACCTTAGCGCTGTGGGACAGCAGTGCTACCTCACCCCATGATAGGAGGCATTGCTGCTGCCCAGCTTAAGGAGGTGGTTTCATTTCCACTATGTACTTGAATTGCTAAAACTGTAAGTAGTTCAGTATTACTATCGGCCAATCATACTCATGCATATGTGCACAATCGTCATTTTGGTATCTTACACAATTGACAAACGTTGTACAAAACAAATGCTATGAAAATAACCTATGTATAATATAACTGTTTAACTGTAGCTCTGTAATTCATTCTGTTTTGGTGAAGTGTGACAGATCTCATCTGAGTTCTGGGAATATTTTAAGGAACCAAATCCTTCCAATAAATTCTGAGCAGAACGTGTGAGCAGACCACAGCAGAAGCCGCCTGCCTTGCTTTATGCTGAGCTTCTGTCTGCTCATGCATAACAGGCTGGAACTTCTGATGACTGACAGAATTACCCTTCAACTACTAAATATTAACCTTTGGCTAGAAGTTGCATTACATGTTAATATGATCCTCTCTTTTATAATTCTTGTACCAAAATGGGGGTAAAAGCAAGATTAGCCTTTTATTCCAAGATCTCAATACTGTACATAGTGTTATTTAACCTCTTTCCCGCATCTAGTTTACCGATGTAAGTGTTTTGTATATAATTATATTACTTTCAAGCAATGCTAACTGGAATTATAGATGGTCATCAGTTCTTATTTCCAACTTTTTCTCTTCTCTCTGTGTCTACTGTAAATCTAATGCTATCCTATTTCCTACTCCCTTCTCCGTTTTCTTTCTGAAAGACTGTTCAGCCCATGTCTGACAAGAAATGGACCCACTTAAATGTCCCTGAGGCTGATGCTGATACAGTGAGTTCTTCTTGAAACATCTTTCTGCATTCTCTCTCTTTCTCGTCATTTCATTGCACTATGAAGTTTTGGTGGTGTTTGCATTATATAATTGCCATAGAATGAGAAATAAGAATATACATAATTAACTGCAGTCTGTTGGTTACTTGCCATGAATAGGACTATAAACAATTTGTTTTTAATTTTAAGTGCATATGCTGCAGTTAAAGTCATTACTGATACATATTAATGTTAGAGTTAATACTATAGAGTCATTTGGAATGAAGCCTAGGACTTAAAACTAGGTCCAGTTTAAGCAGATGTTTTATGTGGCACAGCGTGGTCCAAAGATCTTCTTGCGATTTGCACTCACAACATAATATTACCTGCGATCGAGACCCAGGAAAGTCACGCGAGTGTGTCTTACGATGAACTGGTTTCCTGAGCGTTTGCACTGCTCCAATTAGGCTGCTTGTTTTATTTTTGTAAAAAGAGACGTTTGGGTTATTTATTTTTTATCATGAAATAAAACGCCCATCTACAGCTGTGCTGAGATTTACAGCTCTTTAAATCTCCATTTAAATGCCACATTAGGTTTCTCTGTAAGCCTTTGCTAAAAAGAAAAATCAATAGCAAATTATTCAAAGGCTTTTACCTTCATCCCTTTGTCAGACACTTGGGAATCGGTGGATAGCTTTCAATATTCTACTTGAGAGAATATAGATGCTGCCTTTCAAAGCTTTAACTACTTTAGAAATACAAATAAAAAGGATTATACGGCTCATGGCCCGTCCACTGGATTTCCAGTCTGGTAAACTATTGCGTATTAAACCAAAAATCAGTTTAAATATAACCTGTATGTATTAGAAGTTTGTGGCAGTGATGTTATAAGATAATGTTTTGTAGCCAGACCATCTGTACCGTAGCTCTGACAAAGGAGATACTAAGGCAGATCCTCACTTTGGACGGTATCCTGAATCCCATTAGATTCCCAACATCTGCATGCAGAGTGCGGAAGTCAGGTAGATTTCCTTGAAGTGCATATGCAAGCTCCAGATTCCTGGCCGGTCCACCCAAACTCAGACCACACTGTATGATTTCATTCTCAACCTGTTGTAATTTAGGTGGGTGGTTGGGGGCAGAGAAATAAATCATACTGTGTGGTCTGGGTTTGGGTGGATTCATGACCTCAGCTTGTACATGGACCACACGCATCGCATGTGCCGCTTAGGGCTTGGGTAAACCACCATAGACTCTGCTATACTCCCTTGCAATCCCTGCACGAGAGGGGACTAACAGGGGCGTTCTCGTGTACACCTTCAGTTCTCGCGTAGGCCTGGATCTGCTTCTGTATACAGATTTCTGTGCTTGTGAGTGGTGGTCACTTGACTTACATATACAAATTTACAAACAATTTTAACATTTCTACACCATCATTACTTAAAACTGCTACGGCGCAGTAC
This sequence comes from Platyplectrum ornatum, assembly GCA_016617825.1. NCBI lineage: Eukaryota > Metazoa > Chordata > Amphibia > Anura > Limnodynastidae > Platyplectrum > Platyplectrum ornatum. The sequence continues at coordinate 99,872 of JABWIB010000467.1, forward strand.
ACAGGTCTGAGAACGCAGTTACTCTTCTATTTACCTTGTGATCACACTGTACTCGTTCCACCCCCTCATCCAAAACATTTTCATTATAGAAGTGTGGTACCCCAGGGTCCAGCTCTGTTATGGAAGTACACTGTGTGCACTCATTAACATGTTTCCATATTTCCATTGTAATTATATAATTTTCTATTTACAGTAAATAACTCTGCTTGCTGGTGTTTTGTCACTGAGCCTTCAGTCATATATTATACGTTAAACACATTATAAAAGCTGCATAATTCTCTAATAAATATTATTGTTTAAGTAGATTACATAGATTAAAGGCCCTTCACAGTGACCAGGAATGGCTGCCAGCAATAGTGAGTTAGCAGGTCCAAAGACATGCATAGCAGAGCAAGTGGTTTATTTTGGCTTAGCGCATGGAATATACTTAAATGAAGTATAAATATGATATGACTTCAATGTGTATTTTAATTTATATATTTTTTTCTTGTTCCAGAAAAGTCTTAATAGCACGTACAGTGAAGCTGGGGACTATGGTAATGTGAAAGTCACAGGGGAAATCATACTTAATCTTAGTTACAGCTATAAAACAGGTGCTTTGAACATTCTGGTAAAAAGCTGTAAAGATCTAGCTATGGCTGACGAGAGGAAAAACAGAACAGACCCGTAAGTACATAGCCTTATTTTCCTTTATAACATATGGACTGTAGATTATGTAGATTATGGTGACGATAGACATATATGACTATACAGGTATTTTGTTATTGGTGGGCTGTTGGTTATCACAAAAGGGGTCACAAAATCTTCACATGATTAATTGCATTCCAGCCATAAACGAGGCTTAAGGGAACAGTATTTACTGTTGTGTGATTTCTTCTTCTCAGAACCATAAATTGTAGCTCCTGGAAGCTGCTTTAATCATATCCCAGTAATGACAAGATCTAAATCATCATTCACAAGGAAGTATCTTTAATCCTGCAGTGCTATTACAGTATGTGCAATTTTATGTTTCTAGTTATGTGAAGGCGTATCTTCTTCCTGATAAGTCACGCCAAAGTAAGAGGAAGACAAAAGTAAAGACTAACACAACTAATCCCGAGTTCAATGAAGTCCTCAAGGTAAGAATCTGGTATTTTACATTATGGCTATAGTTACATATTGGCACCCATATCCTTCCATTCAACCAGTGCTGGACTTGAGCCAGTATACAACAGTTTGGTATACAGGTATTTTTTTTCTTGCTGCAAAAGCCATTCCCTTTTACAAGCTCTACCTCCTCCAGATCCACAGTTTTGTAAGAAAGGAGCAATAAAGGGCTTGATTATGTGTAAAGATTATTATACACTTTCATTTTCCTTAAAATAGCTTTAATTATTATACCTGATATTAGGGCCCCATACACTTCATAATAAAATAATATAGCCACCTCCCTACAAGACAACATTACATTTAAGCACATTTTTAATTCCATCTCCGTGTTATAGGCGCCACCCTGGTCTTGCTGCTGATTGCCATTTCAGAAGTAAGTTTCATCTAGCGCTGGTGTCGCAGCACCCATCCAGCCCAATAGCAGCTACAAGACACACACATTGACTGACAAATAGAGTTTTGCGATGGGCTTTAGGTCACACAAGTGTAGTGCTGCTGAGAGGGGGAAGTCACCCCATAAAGTCTGATCCCGGAGTATTGAAGGCACAGGGGCCACTTTTTGGTCACCATGGAGATAACCTTTTTTCTTAGACTGTGTGGGTGGGAAATATTAACTGAACTTGGGAATAAAATGATATAATGAAGTGGATACATTAAGGAAAATTTACACTTGTATTCTTCAGAAAATCTTATGAGTCTGATGCAGTATTAGTAAGGACTCAGCTCTTGTGTAAAGAACACTCATACGGACTGGCTTTCATTTTAAACTGTCATTTATATAGATGACCTGAGAAACACAATGTCTGAAATCCTGTTTACCCCTTATCGTTACCAGATATAAATAAAGCACACCCCTTTGTCAGCCTACTTAATAGAAATATCAAATCTCATTTGTTCTAAAAGATAAAAAACACATTCTTAAGCTGGCCATCCACCAGAACGATTATTGTGGAAATTCACCAATTATTGTAAATTGGTACAATTATTGTTCTAGTGTGTGGCTCAGATAATATTCCAAAAATCAGATTTATCTAATCTTTCCAAATTCTGGATTGATATCGTCCCAGAGGCAGTGTATGGGTTGGGTCCGTACACACACACACACCATTTTTCACCCATTTAAGACACTTACTTGATGTGGAGTCCAGACGCACCCTTCTTCTCTTCTTGCCACGTTTGTGGCTACACTGATGGGTTCTTCCTTCCTCCTTGTTGCTGATCATCAATCCAGTGAGTGAAGCCTGGGAAAATATCCTGATTATTGGGCCCCCTCCTGGCGGCAGCGATGATTGCGCTGGTGGATGGCCAGCAGGAAGCCTAACAATTAAGTTAATGTTCGTTATCATGGATTAACCCTGCCAATGTAGGTTTGTTTCTCTGTATATGGATCTAAATTGAGCTTGATTGTTGTGGACATCCACAAACTTCTGCACTTGTAGATCCATAGTCACATGTTTAATTCTGGATCACTATTAGATTTCCCCTTTATTGCATGGAGGTTTCCCACAATTTGAGTCTTAGGCCTAAATTTACTAAGCAGTGAGATTGCAGTGAGTTTGGAAAGTAGGGATGTTGCCTATAGCAACAGATTCAAGCTCTCACTCTCATTTTACACATTTGAGAATGTGAATTTGAATCTGATTGGTTGCTATGAGCAAGATCCCCACTTTTCAATCTCACAGCAATCTCGCCGCTTAGTAAATATACCCCTTAATCTGGCCACGTGTGGTGTTCTGTAATTAAATATGTTATCGGAGACAGATAGGATGTAATGTTCAATGGGTTCTGACTGACGGGACAAATAAGGCATTATAGAAGTGCAATACATTTTCAATGTACTGATGTTTTCCTTTTTCTCTGCATCAGACTCTAAAATTAATTTAGATGTATTTAGCAGTTGTTAAATTCAGCTTCATCATTGTACAACCCATGTCTACACTTTTTAATGTATCCTAGCAACTATCAAGAAAATTGAAGTAGAAACGTGGGAACTAAAGCATGCTGAGAAGCTTAGGCGGGGATCAGTGCTAGCTACTTAGTGTACAAATGAATCTCTCTAATGTACACTTTGTAGTTCTAGACATGAAACTGCATCAATTTTCATAAAGTACGCAGAATGACCCGATGCAATAATCAAAAAAACGGTTGAGTAAATGAATGGCCAAGGGCAATTATAGCATATGTGCACGTCCTGTATGAACTTGCCGTTTTTAATAAATGACTAACAACATTGTGAGCACAAAAGTCTCCTGTTTATCATGACATAGAATGAAAAGCTTAACAAGAAAACAGCCATTAGAAGTAGGTTGGGCTGAAGTGGGGAAAGGATGGTCAACACCAGGGAGGTACAGAAACAGACGCGCACTAATGAGCTGTGGGGGCCCACAAGGATGAAATAGGGATTGGAGGATCAACTGATCCTTCAATCCCTCAGAACCAAAAAGTAAAAAAAAAAAAAAAAAAAAAAAAAAAAAAAAAAAAAAAAAAAAAAAAAAGACGCAATCGCGGCACTGCGCGACCGAAACTACAGGGTAGATGCTAGATCTACCCTGTGCTAAAAGGACTTCCTGAAGTCACGCCCATGTGACCAGTGACCCGTCCGGGGGGAGGAGTCAGGATGTGTGCTGAGCGCGGTGTCTGCTAAGGGCAAGTGTACTCTATGTGTGTGTCTGTCTCTCTGTGTGTGTCTGTCTCTCTGTGTGTGTCTGTCTCTCAAACTGACCTTTTGCACCGGGGCCCATGACCCGTTAACTACGCCCCTGGTGGGTCCAGTAACAAAAATTAGATATAGCAGTTTAAATGCTTAGCACATACCATAACATAAAATACATTTTATAGTAAAATAAACAATTAAGCTGGGGTTGGCCAATTCCAAAAACACTGATGAAAATTAACATTCAAGTCTTTGCATATATGCATGCAGTCACTGGGCCAGATTCAGATATACACTCATGAGATTAAATCAAATCTGGCCTTCTGTCACGGCTGTCAAAAATGACAAAACACGAGAAAATTCTCCACGCCCCATAGTAGTTGTCCTTGGTTCCTAAGCCCCTGTCAGTATCTAAAGAGTCGCTTAAAAGGTCTAAAGTAGCTCAATTACCAACACAGGGGATATAGTGGGTGACTCACATGTCACAAATGATCATTTGTGTGGGTATGAATGATGGTTCAAGGAGATTATATCATTGGACCATATCCAGACCTGTGTGCTAGCTGTGTTTCCATTCAGGTCTGTATGTACGAATGAGAGAATGGAGTTCACTCCCCTCTCCCTCCCCTAACTCTTGTATGCTCCTAGACATTAAAAGGTCCAGAAGGCTACCTTATCTTTTACGCGCTTATCTTCCTTGCACAAAGCAGTACGTAAAGTTTCTCTCTCGCTTCCCTTCCCCTTGCTTATTTAGCACAGTGCCGGGATCTGGCATGCTAATGTTGAAACTCACCCCTCATACACTTCCAATGCGTACAAAACTCAATTTTCTAGAATTTTCATTGGTAGTTGTCTGTGTTGAGAATAGAAATTGGCCTATATGTAGCTAGGGAATTGGTGTACCTTAATAATTAGTTAAAATCCTCAGGTATCATTTTCGTCTGAAGAAGTGTGAAAAATGCAAGAACTACATTTACAATTACTTCTCTCAAACTTTTATAGAAGTCCATCTGGTCTGGGTATCATTGATTGTGACAGATTGGTTATTACTAGAAGTATTTCTAACACCTTCTTATGTTAGGTTAAAAGTTATTGACAGAAAAATCAATGAACATACTAGATCCTTCTAGAGAAAAATGGAGAATCAAGGGTAAATTTCATTGTGCATACAGTATAAGTATTTAAATGTTAAAGGACAAATCTATTTGTAAGTGTGGCATTTTGTTCCATAATAAATTATATATCTGCTGTTGATATTTGTACCCTTCCATTTTTATCTGACCCTAAAACCAAATACATTTTTCCCCCAGTATGTAATCAGTCACACACAACTTGAAACCAGAACTTTACAGTTGTCTGTTTGGCATAATGACCGCTTTGGGCGAAACAGCTTTCTAGGTGAAGTAAATATTCCGCTAGACACATGGAATTTTGAAAACCAAGAAGATGAATGTTTTACTCTTCTACCAAAGGTGAGCTCAAACTTTCCTACTGTTATTAAGTTTATGTGGATGCAATTGTACTTAAATAATAAAAAATATTTTTGAAGAAAAAAAAATGAATAAGTAGAATACATTTTCTTCATCAAAGTAAAATAACATTTGTAAATACAGTTTAGCACAAATCATATTTCGACTATTATCTTTAACAGGGGTTCAAACCACAAACCATTGTCTTGTTGCTGTATAGAGCAACTATACAGGTAGTGGTGGCCATAATATCTAATATGAGTAATTCTAGATGGCATCAATCTCTATGCTGCACTCATTTGGGAGTGGGCAGGATAACATAATTTAAAAATATATGGGGGGGGGGAATATTTTGCTACTATAGCTGCGGCTGTATGGCACAAATCAAATAGTGCAGGTGGTGAATGACTACTGTACACATTTTGGTAGTAGATACTGGATTGGAAACAGGGATGCATGATTATATCAATTTATTTAATTCACATTATGTACAATGTGAATTATGACATTATTTTAAACTCACAAGTTTATCCAGCTTTGTTGGTTTATAATGTCAGTAGTTTTTATTGTATAAATTAATTTTTCTATATAAGTATTGTGCTCATTATACATGCTTTATCATAGTAGATGTGATCATTATGTTTGGCAGTCCCTCCCTCCCTCCAAATTGGTAACATTTTAAAATAATAATATACTGAGAACCGCAGATATAAAATTATTTTAAAAAGCTTAACTAACAAATATCAACAAACTTGTACGATCCAAAACATGCAACAGATTGGGAAGTAAAAAAGCAGCTAAGCAGGTTTAGGACAATTGTGAGAACATGGATACAGACATAAACATGTTTGACTCATACTCCATTAAGTGATTGATTGAAATTAAGATCCTAATTGTACTTCTTGATTAATTGTTTAATGTGTATTTATTCTATTACTGTGTTCATTTTGTTACTGTTCCTACTTCAAAATTTACTAATTCAATGTGTAAATATCTAAAGTGAAAATGTTTACTTAAAAAAATATTGTAATAAAATAAAAAAAATATATATATTTTTTTTATGTCTATGGGACTGTGGGTGGGAGTGGTAAAGTGCTAATGGCAGCTTTGGGTGAAGGATAGAGACTAAGAAGGGAACTGAGAACAAGAACATAGGGATAAAACGGATAGTAAACTGGTAACTGGCTCCTTATTGGTTGATTACATTTGGTATATTGCTTACATATAAAGTACACAATGTCTTTTTAGATGGATGTGGCATCTGATGTTACTCTACAATATAAAGGAGAGATTACGGTTGGGTTGCACTATATTCCTCCTGAGAAAAACTTGACTCTTCCCTTGGAATCAGTAACAGGTAAAACAGCTGAGAGTTTTTTTTCATTCTGTCTAATCGGAACAGCAGTGTTATTATATAAAATATCACAAACCATAAATCGTAATAAAGTTAACATGAACATTGTCCTTCCAGGCGATTAACTTCTGTGGTACAGGTTATTCATCTCTTGGTTTCATTTTACATGCTGGAGAATGTCAGCTCAAATCTGAAATCTGGTTGCTATGGGCAACATGTCAATTTTTTTCATTCCCCATATAGGCCTTGGAGTTGTAAATCTTGTATTGCTGTATTTATGATCACTTTTTTTCTAAAATATTGCAGTACCGTGTTATCCAGAAAAATCATTGTGATGTAAAATACTCCTGTTTTAAAAAGACAAAGTATTATAGAAGTGATACCTTTATTAGCTAACCAGAAAAATTATATAAATGCTAGCTTTCGGAGCACAGAGGCTCCTTCATCAGGCAGTTTACAAATTATCATTATTGATTTGGATTGGTTGCATTGCATAAGGCTTTAATATACGGTTATCTATGAATTTTTGTATTCTGTGTACTTATAGGGGCTGAATCAATTCATTATTAAGACACAGGAATTGGCGGTTGTGCGTTTTTTCACGTCTATTACGGTACAACTTTCTCACGTCTTTTTATATGCGGCGCTATGAGCCACGAGGTAAAAAGACGTGAGTTTTCTCCTTTACGCTCTTTGTATAAGGGGAAAAAACATTGCGCCTAAACAATTGAATCGGCCTCATAGTTTCTGCTCCATGAGGTTAAAGTACTGTGGAGATGCTGACTATGGGCCAGATTCAGCTTTTCACTCTCATGACTTCTCTCATGGGCAAAACCATGTTGCAGGGGAGGTAAATTTAATTAGTTGCAATCAGTATTACAGGTGAGAGATGATGTTTCCTAGTCCTAGTCTAATAACAGTGTAACAGTAACGCTGGTCAGTATCTGTGTGCAAATTGCAAAAATAAAGTATTCTCCCTGCATGCACACACTGACATTCATTTTATCTCCCCTGCAATTCAACATGGTTTTACCCATGAGAGTGAAAAGCTGAATCCAGCCCTATAAGATCCAATCAAATTTTAGCTTGTCTTTTTCTAGCACATTCTAGAAAATGACAGGTGGACAGGTCTTCTCTGCCCATATCAGCGGCTTAACTGCGTATGTGCATGTGAACCAATTAGGCGAATTTAGGCCGAGCGGGCAGGTTTTTATATTAAAAAGAAGTAAATATCAGAAGGGCAGGTGGCAATAAGAAGAGGACTTCGTCCACCCCGCCGCCTTCCTCCATGGGTTTTACAGTGATGTGACATCATCACCTCACCATAGCCAGACAGGGGATGGTGCAGTGCTAGGTCACACCTAGCGTGCCCTGAAACCTTGTACCAGCCCTGATGTGAACAGACAGCTGTTCTGGCCATGTCCAGTAATGACATGCCATACCCTTGTTCTGGCTGTGAATGCTTTAGGAAATTTGTGAGACGCAATGCCAAGCTTCCTTTTCTAAGAATAATGTAACAGTTTACAGGATTTCACATGATGTGGAAAATGTTGGTATAATATTCTTTTAAAATTGAATGTGGCAAATGCCCTGAATGTGGGGAGTGTCGTTCGTGTCTCTTATATTCCATCATTTTACAATGTTTCAGCAAAAAAGAGTTTTAGGAGATCCAAGAAAGTTCCAATGCCAAGCGGAGGGATTCTTGAGGTACTTATAAAAGAAGCCAAAAATCTAACTGCTGTGAAGTCTGGGGGAACGTCAGACACATTTGTTAAAGGGTAAGGCTATATTTTATTGATGTCCATGTATTATTTTTTTTTTATAAGAGCATTATACTGATAACTACATTTGCTATTATGTTACTGCGTTTATTCAGTATAAAATAATAAATGAATTCATATATGGTTTATAATGTCAGTAGTTTTTATTGTATATTTAATTTCATTCTTATTGTGTGTATCTTACATGCCACCTCTTTCTGTTCTTTCTATATAAGTATTGTGCTCATTATACATGCTTTATCATAGTAGATGTGATGGCAGTCCCTCCCTCCCTCCAAATTGTTAACATTTTAAAATAATAATACTTAATTGTGAATGTGCAGATTTTGTATTATCTTTGAATTTATTTACAGGTCTTTTATATGTCTAATATCACTTTTTACAGAGCAACCATTCAAACATTGGAAAAACTGCAATTACATTTAATAGTCCCGTGCGGACTCAGCTTAGATTAGAAATAAAAACACACAATGAAATTAAAGAGCAAATCTCAGTAGAAACAGCAAAATAGCTTCTATTATCTCTTCAGAAATCGCATTTTACCCACAGAAAAAGAACCCATCTGCTCATTATGCTCAGCCAAACTGTGAATGTATATAATCAACAGTAGAGAAGAATCTCTAATGGAATCAACACTCTCTTGGCACTTATTTACTGGATGTTAACCAAGCTAAAGATACATCATCAGGGAAGATCTTTTATTATGTAAAAGATCTATTATGTAGTTATAGGTCCACACTACACTGGGTGCAGATTTGGGGGGATTTCACTAAATGACGATTTCTGCAGAGATTTGATATCGTCAGCATTCGTCAGTGATGTGAAATCGTCAGTGATTGGTGATGTATTGTATTCAGTAAGTGACGATTTCTATTGACGATATGTAATGTCTGACGAATGCTGACGATATCCATTGACGAAAAAACTGGTATTCGGCAGGCGATATTGCACTAAACTGACGTATACACTGACGATTTTCATTAAAATCGTCATGTCGAATTCACATAATGAAATCACCATGGCGAATTAGAAGTCTTGTTACTGGTAATTATTGTTAATCAAGTGCAAATTATGGCACATAATATTTATGTGTCAATGACTATATAAACTTGTGCCTGGGCAATTTCCTCAGAGGTGTTTGGAGCTTGGTGAGGTCGGGAGAGTGGTTTGTGGTTGGATTTGAGAGTGGTATATTTATTAGTGACTGTTGCAGCTTCCATTTTTATGAATGGTCAAACAAGCTTTCAGTGCTGTATGAGTGCCTTTATATAGTGCTCCTATGGAAATCTCCACTCTCTGTTGACGATTGGCCATTTTACGATTTTCCAAAATCCCACGATGTGTGGGAGAATACAATATTCGTAATTTAGTGAATTCCATTTTTGTATCCATTGTATTGCAAAGATCGTCACAGCAATATCACATTGACGATCTGTAAATGTCAAACAAAATGACGAAAAAAAACACATTCGTCACTTAGTGAATACACATTTGTGCAAATCGTCAGCAAAATCGTCAGCCACTGACGATTTCTGTAAATCGTCAGTTAGTGAATTCCCCCCTTGGGGTTTTATTTTCGGGAGGAAAGGAGGGGGCTAAATGTTTTTTTTTACAGTTCTGAGCCTCTAAGGACAGGATGGTGAATCCTAGCGTAGACTATAAACAGATTACAGATTAAATATTAAAAAATATTTCTGATTATTTGCTAATATGTTAATAAAGGTTTTGATTAGTAAAATTTAATTATGTTCATAATAGTAAACCAATTTTTTTCATCAATAGTGTTTATAAAAAAATTCTAAATATACCATATTTTTTTCACTCCTCCAGATATTTATTACCAGACAACAACAAATCAACAAAGCACAAAACTCCCATAATTAAAAAGTCTGTGAACCCCCAGTGGAACCATACATTCTCCTTCCCTAATCTCCAGCGTGATGATCTCCAAAATGTGTGCCTTGAGCTTACAATCTGGGATAAGGAATCACTGTCAAATAACATTTTTCTGGGTGGAGTTTCTTTGGGCTGTGGAAGCGGTATGTATTCAGTTACGCGACATTTTGTGCGGTACACAGTCATTTATCTCCTGCAACAGTGCTCATGTGTATTTTATTTGTTTTTTGTTTTTTTTTATCGGAGAATTTAGTTTAAACCATAGGTTATAAAAACATGTTTTTTCTCTACTGTAAAGCTTGTGGTAATGCTGAGTACACACTGTTATGATTTCCCTTTTCGTTAGTCAGGAAAATTTCAAGAGTATACACATTGCCCATTAATTGCCGTTAATCAGACTTCTCGTTGTGCTGTGTCATTGTAATGGGATCAACACATACTTAGTTGAATCTTTTAAGCTGCCTATCTGTGCAAGGCAAGTATATGTGGAGAGGAAGTTCTTTTATGATTGACAAGCCATTGACACGCCTTCCATTCAGCTGGATGGGATGCCTGTCATTCAGAAAAGAACTTCCTCCCCCCTCTGCTTAAAGCCTGTACTGGAGCCTGGGTATGTACGAGGCTCCGGTATAAGCTTCAGCATAGGGAGAAAGCTCTTCCCTCTGCTGAGGCGGACGGGAGACAGCTGGCCGGCACTACTTGAACGATGGAAAATTTTATTGCCACCATTTCCACTAGGACGATCATCATTCTAGTGAATGGCCAACTTATGTCTCCAGGGAGAATATCCTTTCACAGCAGAGGAAGATTCATTAACCCTTATGTTAGACTTGGTACAAAGTTATGGTTTACTCTCCTTACAAGACATGGTCAGGTCAGCAGAGGGAGGGTTAATAAAACAGTGCAGGGTTTGGGAAACATGAGAAGACTTCACATCCACTAATTTGTTAATTCAACTATGGGCCCCCTGTTATCCCAGGCCCAATATTACCCCTTGCACCCTCTCCCTCAACACACCTGCTTGAAATAATGCTGAGCCATCTCTTTCTCAAGCTCACACTGGCGTAAATTAACCATGAATCTGCATCAAGGTTGTAACTGAATGACAAGAAAATCCCCAGCTCTCAACACAATGGAGACATCACAATCTGTACTTGCCATTCAGTTTCCATTCTCATATCAAATATTTTGCTGAATAAAAAAAAATAGAGAGAATTTTAAATGAAGGCAAATGCTCGTCTGGAATTATTGAAACACCGATATGAGAACTGTAGCAGAACGTTTTAGTAAAAGGAAGAAACATTAAAGCTGCCACATTTCTGCATATTTCTAGCAGTTGTGAATTCATTTCAGGCATAACGTCTAGTGACTTGCCTCTATACCCCTACTCTGTGTTCCCCTGATCAGTTTGGCCGCCAGTGGTAACTCATTAATGATGCCTGACTATGTTCAGTTCCTATCTATTTATTCCTGGGGGATAAAGTGAAACCCACTGACATGAATCACAGCCTAACAATTTAATCCTCTCCATTAAATCTGCTCCAGTTTTGTTCCATGCATGCATAATTAGGCAGTTTTAGATTCAGACTTCTATATTCATTATTATGTTGTTAAGGCATATAGTTACTGTAATTAGTCTGATGAGCTTCAGATAACAAAAACAAACACTGTCAATGTTTTCTGTAAAAGTCGTGTTGGTTTCATTTTTCGTAGTTTGAAGTAAATATGTGAAAGAAAATGTCAGTGAAAGCAGTGGGGGTTATATATTTTTGAAAATGAAAACCTGAGTGTCCATAGGATAGCAAAATATTTATAACAGATAAAGCATAATTCCTTGGGAAAAGAATCATAATGAGAGACGTTGTACAGAGGGCAATAGAGAAGTGTGATTATTGCGTTAGGATTCAGAAGTGGGGATAGTCGTGCCCACAAACTATGTGCTAGTGTGCTTGGTAAATCAGGTCCTGTGTTTGCTTTATATACTGTATGTAATCATTATGTAAAGAGAAACTGATATTTTCTTCAAGGCAAAATTAGAATCCATGCTGACAAAAATTTCTGCTTGACCTGTGATAGATGTGACAAATGTTAATTTTTGTCAAGCACACTGCAAGTGGTTGAATGCCTGAGGCACATTTCTGTGGTGGGGTGACCATAGCTAAAGATAATGAAATATGACAAATCTATCTCAAAGAAGAGAGACGAGAGAAGTGACAGTTTAACAGGGATTTCTTTAGAATGTAATATCCAGACAAATGTAATATATGCTGTTGTAATAAGGGTCTGTGTCTTACATTTACAGGTAAAAGTTATGGAAACGAGGTGGATTGGATGGATGCTCAAGGAGAAGAACAGTATTTGTGGCAAAAAATGCTGGACAGTCCTGGAACCTTAGTCGAAGGAACCTTAATGTTAAGATCCACCATGGCAGAACGCAAAAATAGCACTCAAAAATCCTAGAAGGTTCCGCACATGTAATAAATACACTTTGATTTCATAGAGATCTAGCCCCTGCTTAGCTTATGTTTGCTGCTTTTTACAAATGGATTATACTCCTCCATGTTGTGCTATGGTGTCCTACTTGACATTATTGTATATCTTTCTTTAGGATGAATGTTTGGTGCATGTACTATGATGCAGTACCATACAAACCTTTGTACAATATGACCTAAATTTACTAAGCAGGGAGATTGCAGGGAGATCGAAAAGTGGGGATGTTGGCCATAGCAACCAATCAGATCCAAGCTCTCTGTTTCTTTTTACATATTGGAAAATGAGAGCTTGGATCTGATTGAAATGTCGGGATGTTGCCCATAGCAACCAATCTCCCTACAGTCTCCCTGCTTAGTAAATTTAGGCCCATGTGTTTAACTATTTTTTGTGTCTGAAACTCCAACCTTTAAATGTCATACATTGACTTGATGTTATTGTATATGATTTTGTCATCAAATATGAATGTGTAGGAATTCGGCACATATGTTGCAATGGAATCCCTCTTTCTCTGCTTTTTCTGTCATTGATCCATATTTCAGGCATATGCACCAATTGCAGCTATTCAAATTAGAGTAGCATCATTATAGTTTATAAGAAATATTTTATTAATGTTATGTAAAGTAAAAAAAAAAACATTTTTGTTAGTGGAGCTATAGACAAATGTACAGGGCCTAATATTAAAAAATATATATAAGTATATATATAACAGTCTTTATAACTACTGTGTATGTTTGTCTAAATTTAAGAGTTGGAGAATTCAGAAACATGCATTGTTTTTAGTGTGTCAATCACCTGAATATAAGGTAATTAAAAATAGCACACTGTACATAAATAGACATTAAGCTAGTTTAATGACCAGTTTAGATTTTGTAATTGTACATTTATTAAGTAAATACATCTGGACATATTTCTTGAACAATTATAGCTGTGATATGTAGTAACAAAATATTTGTAATCATAAGACATTTCATAATTCTAAAACGATTATTTTATTATGAAAATGTGCCAAATAATTTCACTGTACAGAATATTTATTGTAAATAGAAGTAGAAGAATGAAGCGCGTATTACTCAGTTCCCAGTAGCACAATACTGTGTAAATATATATATTTTAAAAGCTTCAAATTGAACTTATTTTTTCAACATGTATGGTGTGTAGCTGAGATGCCATACAGCTCCTAATATTATTATTAGTATAAGCATCTTGGTTATTTTACTTCCTTGAGACAGGTCCTTCAAATGTGTTTAAGTTGTGTACAGTTTACATTTGACCTACTTTAAAAGGCCTGTAAAAATGTCAAATATATAAACATGGTTCAATGAATAAAAACAAATTCATTTTACTAAGTGTTCAATGGTGTCATGTATGTTAGGGCATGCTGAAGCTTGTAGTACCATAAGCAGAAGCATGCAATGTTCAGTCTAGCTAAAAACCTTGGAGCTGATTCAGAGAAAAGAATCCGGCTGTTTTTTAGTCGGATGCGTTGTGCTTAGCCGCACTGCGCATGCGTGAAAGGAAAAAAGGCGACCGCAATGTAGCCGTAGTAAACTAATCTGTGTCATACCGCATCTGTATTTTCTGTGAGCGACTTATGGGCCTTTAAATATATAAGGTTAATTGCATTATTATTATTAAAAAACATGCACGGAAACGCACTTCTAACCATGCTTGCGCTTTTCAGCTGCACATTTTCAATGTGTCCGCGCAAACTCTGAATCAGGTCCCTTAACTTCATTTCCACCATCCTATTCCTAAATTAGTTAAACACTGCAATTAAGTTCATTTGTATAAGCTTTGCCAGTCCCACACTAGCTTGGCTTATAAATAGAGGAACTCGTTTATATATATATATATATATATATATATATATATATATATATATATAATACTGTCTGGGTCTGATCCACACCATGACATCCATGGTCAGCCCAAGCTGCTGATGAAGACAGAAAACTTCACAGTGGAAAGTATATTTAATGGATTTCTTTTTTTTATTTTTTATTACAGGCTTACTGTTCTAGTGATCAGATATAGCCAAAAATTATACATGTTAGTTTCAGTGAACATGGTATACTGATGCTTGTACCAAGTGCCAGAATGTCTTTGAAACTGTGAATTCATATGCTATGTTTTTTTTAATTGTTCAATTTTTCGAATATAAAAAATTGGAATGGAAATTTCAACATCTCCATTCTGAAAACAATGCATTTTCAGGGGGTTTTAGAAGGTTTTAAAAACACCTGAAAACATACCGAAACAGTGGAGCTTTTCATGAGCCAGAATTTATTGAAATATATTTTCTCCCAGGCAAGCCTTGTTGATGACAAGAGCTGTATTGTTTTTTATATGCAGGGAATATGCTTTCATGCATTTCCTATAACGCATTTTATCTAAAATATAGGCCTTCCAATTCTATATTTTTCTGAACTTTAATCCAGAACTGTGGGTGCAATATGTCACTTCTTTCATTGATTTCATTGCGAAACTCTATATCTCCATTCACTTTTATTATTTTCTGTGTTTCCATACCACTACCTATCAATTCCATTTCTATATTTCCACTTCCACCACTCTTTTAAACTTTAAACCTGCAAAAAAAATTGCCAAAGTCCAGTTTCTTCTTTTATTCTTTTGTTATCCTTTCTTTCAACGCAAAAACAGGTCAATTCTTAAGCCTGGATCCATTTCATAGTCACAACCAATGTAATCTTGTGTAGCAGGTCAGAGGTAAATCAACTGACTACTGAGTTACTACTGTTGCGGGATATTTATCAGAATAAATGTGTAGGAGTAACTTCCATACGGATCGATAAAAGACCCTTTAAGTTAGAGGGAAAATGACATTGTAAGATGAACTGGTGTAATAGAATAGATGTCGGCTTAATGGCTGTCACTGTCAAATGTAAAATATAATGGTATAGTCATTTGTTATGCTAGAACGATGCAACACACACAAAGGCATGTCAGAGAATATAATAGATTGTACTGTCATGTCTGATCGCTACTGTACTGAACAGTATAAAGATAAAAAGCTTGAACTCAATTCTAGAGTGTTGTATTGTTTTACATTGCCAACAAAGCCTAATAATAGTAATATAGTATTTTATTATTAATATCTCAGTGCAGAAAGATAAAGCTTAACTGGTTCGGTGGCCTGGCGCTGGTCGAGGACGGACGCAGATCTGTGCAGCTCCGTCTTACCATCGGCATTTTCTGCCTGTTTTCCCCTCTCTTTCCCCTCTTACCTGGCTTGCTGCACGGGGGATCGTTGACGGACGCTCCCTCGTTCCTCCGCGTGCTGGTCTGGACGCCGGTGAGGTCTGCCCGACGGTCCCGGAGCTGAATACAGGTGCGGCCTATACCACGAGGGACGCCGCGGCAGCCTACCCATCATCCCCTCCTCTCCCGATCTCCGGAGATCGCCCAGGGAGGACAGTGCTCTACTCCTGCGGGGGGGCCCTGGCGGAGGTCTCTGGCCGCCGAGCCTAACACCTGCTCCTGGTCCAGCATCGCCTCCTGTACGACCGCGGCCATCTCGATCTGCAGGGAGACCGCGGCCATCTTGATCTTCGGTGAGACCGCAGCCATCTTCATCTCCCACGTGCTCCGGTCCCGTTGAGCCCATGGTCCTGGGCTGAATCCTGCTATGTGGGGGTACCCTGCCACCTGACGCCCTCCTCTCCGTATGGTCCCCAATTGCACCTTCTCCCCCCCCCTCCCAGCAACCTGAGGTGACTGCTTTATCCATCTCCTGATGTCTCGGTTCTACAGCTCTGTGACCTGTATTTCTCTTCTACAATTTCACCACTAGAGGTCAGGAAAGGACTGCTCTAGCTTTTTCCATCTACCAGCCTGAATCCATTGGGACAGATAACTCGACCACCAATTGTCCCACACTTCCNTACCACCCTCCCATATCTCCTGTCTGCACTGAGGAAGCGGGACAGAATACCGCCGCTAGGACGCGGAGACAGTTTCGGATAAAACGCCGTCTCTCTGCTCTGGCCATGGCTGGTAAGATGACCACTAAACGCCCTCCAGTGGGCCAACCAGCTTCTATCTTCAAAAAGTCTGGCCCTTCTTCGGACGCCCGCGATTCGTTGTCTTCTTC
>JABWIB010000468.1:0-16109 GCA_016617825.1 Platyplectrum ornatum
TGATATACAGGATAGTGATAGGCATTGCAGCTGATATACAGGATAGTGATAGGCATTGCAGGTGATATAAAGGATAATGATAGGCATTGCCGCTGATATACAGGAGCCACAACTGACAGATCTGTTATTATTGGGCTTATTGCCCCCTGAACTTACTTAGCTGGAAGAGTCTGCAGCCAGATTTATTGTTACTGAATAATGAATTATATGACCCAGAACACAATTCTGGACAATGTCTTTATATGTTTCTACAAAACATTCCATGAAAACATCAATAGATGAATGTTTATGCAGTCTTTGCCAAAGAGGAGATCACAGATAGATAGATATATACACACCCATACACACGTACACTCATACACACACACACACACACACACACAGACCCATACACACAGACCCATACACATGCCAAGACACGTAGTGTCCAGCCCAGTGCAGGCAGCTGTAGATCTCATCAGGAATTCAGATGTGTTTGCAGCTGACTAGCTATCTTCCATTGGTAATGTGATAAGTTTGGTGAGGGTCCAGGCTGGATAACACAGCAAGCCTTAGGGTGGGGTTCTTTATTTTATGTTGTGTTGCTGCTAGTCACAATATCTGTTTCTGTCCAGTACAGTTAATAACTGGAAAATAATAAATAGGTTAGAGTGAGCTGTGTCCCTGAGACACGCGCTGATCCTGAGGCCACATACANGTGCACATTGGCATCTCTGGTTACTTGGATGCGGATGGTGTGGCGCACACTATGCATATGAAGATAGAGTTATCCTTGCAGGGTTAAAAGTTTGACTGTACTTATTGTTTGACCTTTATAATATATTTGACTGAGATTAGTGGGTATTAAAGATTTTGAATCGGATCTAATGTTCCCCTATTTTCTATGTGTTCAGATGGGAGCATGGTCGGTGCTCTGTTCAGTGACTTCATTCCTGCTAGCCAATCCTTAACTTATTGTAACTCGTTCGGCCCAAAGCTGGTGTACACTATGGAGCAGATCCAGACCGATTGCAATGCCTTGTTAAAGTATCTTAATATCAGATACATCTTGTCCACACACTAGGACAATTTTTAGACCAATCAGTGATATTTGTGGGTTTGGGCTGATCATTTTCCTAGGGTATGGCCAGCTTAAGAAGGGCTATTTGAATATAGGGTACATCTGCATTTGTCTTAAGTCTGGATCTGGCCCTTATGCTGGCCATACACATGTCCAATATGAGGTGCGATGATCCAACACGCACTCCTGTGGTCGCATAAATCTTTCCTGCTGCAGGCAAGATTCATTTTATGTGCATCTAGAACATGTGATATATCTATGGCTAGCATTAGTGTGTACCCAGCTTAAGAGAAAGAACATTTCCCATACTCCCTAAGTCTCTGGGTTGTGGTGACATGGTATATGCCTGACCTCACTAAACATATCCATCCATACTTTAATAGTAGTCACCATTTTCTGTCTGCTACAGTCATTACAGAGACTATTTTAGCTTTGGGGTTAGGACACTAGTACTGCAATGAGTATGTGAGTATTACACTTTTTCTTTTATTGAGTATTACTATTGTGATGGGGCGAGTATGTAGTAATGGAAATGAATGTAATGGAAGGTTAGATAATTAGTAAAAGAAGTGCGAGCCCAGTATTAGGAGCGAGAGCCAATGTGCGTGCAGCGTGAAGGGAAAAAGTATGGATGAGGTCATTGACAGCGTGTAAAAAGAGAACAGTAGAGGTCTCCTGGAATGTTACGGATTAATTCATACCAATGCAATCACATACAAGGATGCAAAAATAATGGAAAATGTCAGAGGGCCAGAATATAACATGGTAACACAGATTCCTGACTTTAAAATCCGCTCCCTTAAATATGAATAACACATCATGGTCATTAGTAACAGAGCAGCCAGGATAAACATGACCAGAGGAAAAGAAGGCTAAGGCCCTGTAACCCACTAGATAAATAAGTAGCAGCGTCTTCACATACATTATGTATATATATATAAATCACGGGAAAATGTCTATTTTATTTTTCTTAGCTGGGATACAAACTATAGCCAGGAAATAGTATGAAATTCTTCAAATTCCTACTCTTCCTTATATAAGGGGTCATCCAGATAAGTTAACTTGCCATCCCATAATGTAATCTGCATTCTTACCTCTTTTAAAAATGACTTTTATTGAATGTGGCTTGTTAGTCACTGTTATACTTTTGGACTTGTAATATCTTGTTTTCCCCTAGGGGCACTCTTATATATGTATATGCTTCCAGATTGTGGATTGCTATTTGTATTTTAACTCCAGTTGTCCCCGTGTTGTGGCCATGTGTATTCAGTTGTTGCTCTGTGTTTATTATCTTAGTGGCCTCCTGATTGCACCTGTCTCTTTGTCCCATACGTATGCACCTTAACAGTGCTCAGCGTGGGCCTATATACACACGGCATTGTATAATGGGACTTTTTTTTCCAACACTTCCACCCCCTTGATTAAGCCCTACCCCCTCTGGAGCCGCATTTTTGTAAAAGAAGTTCCTTCTTCCTCCATACCCTCACATTTTTGTTACCCCGTACATCATTGTCTCTGTATTAATCAGGGGTAGCTCTGATTAATTTTTATCTGAGGCTGCAAGGGTCATAACCTGGGTGCCTGCCGCCATGTCTAACCTCACCATCAGAGGTCTTATGCTGGGTACTACTAAATTCCTACTAAATACTCCATCACTTTGTCATATAAAGAACAGTAGACATGGTCTATAGATTTCACTGATGTGTGTAACTACAGGGGGTTCAATGGGTGTGGCTGCTACTGGGCCCGGAGGAGAATGGGGCCCAGGGGCCCTGCTGTTTCTATTACTTTTTAGTCAATGACTAAATGATAGCTACATATAGGGACAATATAGGTATAATATCATTTACTTGGGGTGGGCATCTAAACAGTGGCCTCATTCTCAGACTTTTTTTTTGAATATTTTAGAAGAAGCTGCGCAAGCAGCGGATACTTGGCATTTGCTTTGAAAAATGATTAAGAAAATCTGATATATTCTATTTTTTGAACGTTATTAAATATGCAAAACTCCAAAAAATTAAAGATCTTCTCAGCCATTTCATATCACCAGTGAATTATGCACCATTCAGCTAAATGTCAGCTTGATGTGATTTCCAATGGTGTGAGGTCTTTGAAGTATTATCCACAGCTGGAAAGTCTTTGCATAAAAAGGTTTGCTCTTTGCAAATACTGAAAATACTGAAAACTCATTTCTATGTTCAAATTATTAATTATTTCTCAAAATGCCATTCTGCCAGTTACCGTATTAGTTTTGAGACTTTATTTTTGCATGTTGCACACAGATACTGACCATCTCTTACCTGTAATACTCATTGCAACTAAAATGCAACTAAACAAACTAAAACCCAAGTCCCCATAGGGCTGCAGGTACAAAAACACCAGTCAGCCTAATCTTTGCAGACAAGGGGTTTAAATGTTACATGGTAAGGGTTTCTGTCTTAAAATTGTTTATTTAAGCTATTGGTTATTGGGGTCAGAAGGTTGGGGGTTGGGCTGGGCTTATTCCAGGCCTTGGGGTTGTTCCAGGCCTAATGAGGTCTGCACCTGAATAAGCCTTCATTAGGTGTGTGAGGTGGTGGTTCAGGGCCTCACTGAGCTGGAAGCAGGCATGTAGGCATGTAGGTAGGCATGTAGGTAGGCAGGCAGGTAGGCAGGCAGGTAGGTAGGTATTTTATTTTATGTTTTGGCTGGGGTTTTTTTTTTTTTTAAACAATTTAAAACTAGCTGCTGCTACTTGCAAGAGCTCCTGGACTGATGACTATTCCTAAGCTGCTGTGTGTGTGAAGAGGAGCCTTTCTGTCCCAGAAAGGACCCTCACGATCCCGAGAGAGTCACAATGTATACTTTATATAATATGCCATCCCCAGACCCCTATTATTATCTATAGATATACTTTATATCCCCAGACCATTAATATTATGTGTATATGCTTTATATAATGTGCCATTCCTATAGAGAGTGGGGTATACTAGGGATCCAGACACATTGTTTTTGTTTCTGATTGCTCTGCTGATCAAGTAACAATATAAAATATTCCAGAGAGGGATCGTTACTTTATTCTCTCCCTCTAAAGTATGTTAGCAATATATAAATTGGTCAATCAGCAGGAAGGATAGCATCATTGACAAGTATAGAGGGAGTCACCCCACTGGGACAGCTCACTGACGTTTTATTTATGAGAGTGTATGATCCAGAGTTTGAAAATGAGAGGATATCAGGTAAAATGTTGCAGAAGAGAACAATTTTATTTGGTTGTAATTAATCTTTATGGAAATATATAAAATATATATATAGGTAATGATACATTGCAGTTCGTTTTAAAAATTTTGCCGTGAACCAAAACAGCTGCTTTAGTGCAAGTTTGGAAAGATGACAAAAGTGTAAGGAGTAAGGGCTCTATTTACTTACAGTAATCCTGCGCTCGATATATCATACCCCCCAACTGTCCCAGGACAGTCCTGCTTTTGGTGGTCCCCCATAAGGAGACAGACTGTTAGGAAAGTGTTTTTTTAAATAATATGTCACTGTAACTAACAATGTGGCATGATCACGGGTGAGAAAAGGAGTGGGGCTTATGCGGATTCGGGTGGGGTTAGAGGTGGGCCTTGTGTGTCCTGATATTTATAGTACCCCCACTGCGATCCTGGCTACTTCCACCGCAGGATTTACTTACACGCCCTGCAAGGTTCCAGGTGATCAACTACACAGGGAGCATGCACAGTCTCTCAATGCTGGGACTTGTTGTATTTTCCCCCCATGCTGAAAGCCGCTGCATTCAATGCAATATAAATATCTGATTTGTATGTATTTAACATAATAATTTAATTCTTGTTGATTAAGTAAGTACGCATGTTTAGGGTCATTTGGTGCTATTGTTTTCCTGTTAATGCACACTGGCCTCAATTAAACTAACCTTTGCAAAGGCTCCTTCAGCAGTGCATTTATTGCATCTAGCTGTAATCTAAATGGAGGCACTATTATTGATTATAACTGAGGCAGCAAATTTATTTTTAACTATGGTAGTGCAATGTGCCTGTAAATCTAGACTGGAGAGAGTAATAAATATTATATAACCCAATTACCTCAGAAACTGGTCCTGAGCAGTCTTTCCAGAGAGTGAAAGGCTCTCTCCCTTGATAGATGTATCCCTCATTGTGCATAATGCCTGTGGCCTCCATTTCCGGGGATGGACATCTTTATCGGATGAAGCTGGGAGCAAAGTCGTTTAATGTCCCTGTATTATGTCTCGTAACAACTGGATTTTCTGCCCCATCAGAGACATTGCAGCCCAAAGTCCGTAAAAGTCTCATAAATTCAGTTTTTCCTGTTTTCTTAACAATTATTCACTAATTCATTACAATTGTCATTGCAGGGAAAATAAAGCAACTGGGAATTGTGAGACAATCGTGTATGACCTTATGAATCGACGTTTTATTTCACTTGTCAGATTGATAGGGGCCCAGCTACCCATGATGCATTGCAGAGCTGCATATGGCTGTTTCTGCATATGGATGTCATTGAATGTCACTTATTTTTATAAGGTTGGCAATAAAAAATGAACTTAACGCGAGACCTCAACTAAGCATGACTGAGGCCTGAATTAATGGGTAGTATGTTAGCATGTAGGATGCCAAGGGTTAACTGATCTGCAGTGGTCCAGAGGAGAGAGCATAGAGTGGAGGAGAAAAAGAAGGAAGAGTGGGTAAGAGAGGTGAGCGTGGACAGAGCAGAGGAGAGAGCAGAGAGTGTAGAATAGAGAGTCGGGATAGAGTAGAGGAAGGATTAATGTGGCAGAGGGACAAAGTGAAGGAGTGAGCAGATTAGAGGAGAGTGGGGACAGAGTGGTTGGAAAAGCGTGGACAGAGTGGAGGAGAGAGCATAGGAGAGAGCAGGGATAGATTGAAGGATAGAGCAGCATTGCCAGCTTTTAGTTTCTCCCTCCCGAGTCGGTGGTATAGGGGTGGGGTGGAGGGAGTGATTTTTGCAAATCACCCCTAAAGCCATGCCCCCTGGAGGCAAACTCCATACATTTGCTATAAATGGGCGGGCATGATGTCATCAAGTCCCACCCATTCATAGTACAGATCAGGGCTGAGGCAGTGATCTGTAGATTTGTAGTCCGGGGATAATTGCTGGAAATCTGAGAGTCTCCTCGAAATTCTGACAGTCAGCGCCGTCTATAATAGCGGGGCCCAGGACTGCTGAGGTTGGCGTATATGTGAGTTCTGGCATGGGAAATACAGATAGAAAGCTTTCACACGGAAACTTCTTATCTGTATTCCCTCTTCACAAGTATTACATCTCTGGTCCCCTTCTTTGTCCGGGCCCCCGCTCTGTCCGGACCCGTGACAGTAGTAACGGCTGTTCCCCCCTGATGGCGGCCCTGGTCGGCTACCCTGGGATAGCATGTGGACAGTCTTTTACTATACCATTTTAACTATAACTATATGTAACTTTAACTATATCGTCTTTAGTTGTATTGTTGTTATTGCCACAGAAGTGACTGAAACTGTCATTAATAACGCCATCCAATGCCAGGATCAGCAAAACAATAGTGCATTAATCTGTTGGATCCCGTCTTGACTACCTGATATTACTCTCTACCCTTTGGAAACTGGATTTCAGGTATTTTCACTATTAACTGCATTGTTCAGTATGTACAACTAGTAGCAGTATACAATAAAATGCTTATGTACTTCATACACTTACATAGTGACATAGTAACATAGTTGATGAGGTTGGAAAAAGACATCAGTCCATAAAGTTCGACCTATTTTGGATCTCCTGTGATCCTAATCTTATGATCGAAGTTGATCCAGATGAAGTCCTCTGTACAGTCCTTGGCAGTGGTCGAAGTGGAAATTTAGAAATGGGGGTATGGATATTCAGAAGTGATGGTATGAAAAAACTGAATATAATGGAAGTCAATGGAGATTTGTAGTTTTCAATTACATCAATGGAAGAAGTGGCGGTATGGCATAAAAAGTTCCTGTGAAAGCTCTACTGAACCCTAATGTATTTGTAAATAGAGATCATATCTCCTCTTAGAAACTTGTTTTCTAAAGTAAACCTCCTAAACTGGCTACCCTTTCCTCATAACTCTATACCCTATACCAGTGGTTCCCAAACTGTGTGCCTAGGCTCCCCGGGGTGCCACGATGCTTTCATTGGGGTGCCACGAAATGTCTTTTCCGACATGGTGGCACGTTGCAAGTGTTTCTTAGAAGCAGAATTTTACTTCTTGTATAGGAGCAACTCCTATACTCCTATGTCAATCTGAAGTATTTCTGTCTTTACCTAAATAGTCATTACACTATTACTCAAAAACTAAAAAAATGGGAAATTATTTTGTGTTAGAGGTGCCTTGAATAATTATGGAGACCCTAAGGGTGCCTCCAACTCGAAAGTTTGGGAACCACTGCCCTATACCCTTTCCTCATAACTCTATACCCTATACCCTTTCCTCATAACTCTATACCCTATACCCTTTACTCATGACCCTATACTCTATACCCTTTCCTCATGACCCTATACCCTTTCCTCATAACTCTATACCCTATACTCTTTATTCATGACCCTATACCCTTTCCTCATAACTCTATACCCTTTCCTAATGATCCTATACCCTTTACTCATGACCCTATACCCTTTCCTCATAAACCTATACCCTTTCCTAATGACCCTATACCATTTACTCATGACCCTATACCCTATACCCTTTCCTTATAACTCTATACCCTATACCAGTGGTTCCCAAACTGTGCGCCTGGGCTCTGTGGGGTACCGCGACGCTCTCATTGGGGTGCCGCAGAATGATCTTCCCGAAGTGGTGGGACGTTGCTAGTGTTACTTAGAAGCACAATTGTACGTCTTGTATAGGAGCTACAGCAGATTTTATATCAATCTGAATTATTTCTGTCTGATTTATATAGTGGCAAAACTATGTTATTGTGAAATCGAGTTGAAACCAACAACTGATACAATAAGCATTTCTTCTTTATACAGCCATGTGCAATGCAGAGGAACAGATGTAAGCATTTCTCTGAGAAAGTCCTGGGAGATGAGAGCATTCCTCCTCTGCCTCATCAGCTCTCGCCTCTCACGTCTGCCAGGAGCTCTGTTTTCTGGATGGCTTGCAGTGCACAGTCTTGTTACAGATGCTCTGTTGTTCTCTAATTGTGACCTTTTCAAGATCTGGACTGAAAGGAAAATAGGAAGAATTTTTCTGCTCCATTTAACATTTGTTAAAAAATATTGAAAAGTTGAACTTCCCTGTTCTATCTCTTATCTCTCTCTCTATATATATATATTATACATTGATATAATATACATCTATATAGTATACATTTATATAATATAAATATATATATATATATATATATATATATATATATCTCAAAGTTGGCCAGACGCTGAGATCCAGTTTTCCACCAGTTACTGTCCCGGTATACCTCATAAGCCTGTATCAGTCTATTCTGGTCTCATGACTACTGTGTGCTGAGTCCCCTTCATTCTGGATTCTCTCATACCATCAATTGCTTTACCGTATCCTGTACCCCAGATCTTGTACATCTCTTCCTGTACATATGGGACAGATACAGGCTGCTGAAAACACATTGCATTCAGCCGATTGCATATATCGGTCACAGGGAGGAGGCGTGTGCATATACCGGCTACATGCGGGGTGGGGGGAGGAATGTAAATTGTACAGTTAGGACTGGCTTCAGCCCTTGGGTACAATACAGACTACACCCCACCATGTGGTGTTGAAGGTAGGATCCTCTGTGTGGATTCCCATAGGGAGGGGAATAGGCTTCCGCAATCCCAGCATTCATTAGCTGGTTTTGCGTAAGTCAGGATCCCGCCCCGTGTTTGTGTTGAATCCGGTACCATGCTCACCAGTACCTACCCCAGTCCATGCCCAGTATCTCTGTCCTGTTTATCGACCTGTCGGTTGTGGAGTTCCTTCTGGGCGCACCATGGGCTGTCATAAAGATCTATATGATCGGAAAACAACCCTTTCCTGGATGTCCTTTACCAGTGATGATGCAGAATGTTACAATTTGGTGCAGATCTAAATAGAGGTTTTTAATCCCTGACAAAGGTGATGTTTAGCCTATATTTAGGGTGCTATGCTCATGATGTTTCCATTATGCGCTGACTGGCAATGTTATTTGTGCATCAGTTGTGAGACATTTCCAAATCCACCTACTGTGGAAGGAAAGCTCAGAGTATCCTGTTGCTGCAACAAATAACCATTACCGTGAAGTGCTAAAAATACATTTAATAGCTCTTATCTAGCTGCAAAGAAGAAAAGAAACATTTTATACAAATTGATTTTTGAGTGAATTATTTGTTGTAGTCCACTTACAGCGTCTGCCAGATAGATGGAATTTCTTTTATGTAAACAGATATTTTTGTAGTGCACCAAATGGAATGGATCCACTATTTTCCGTTTTCCTCCCATCAGGGTGTCCGTATACTCCTTGGCTGTCATTGGACCCGATCCAGACTTTATTAAGAGACTTTGAAGGGTGCAGTAAGCAAATACAAGATAATGTGCAAAGTCGCACTATATCCAGTATTGTTACGGTCTGGAAGGTTCTTCTTTATGGCAGCGGGTTGGGAAGGGGGCATGTGCAGACATAGAGTATGTAATGCATGGTGGATGGGGGAAGGTATCATAATGATGCAGTAATGGCTGGATTCAGCCCTTAAGTACTATCCAGGCTTCTGCACCGTCCTGATATTAAGTAGGGCCACTGCGGAAAACTTAAGTTAGGGTTCTCCATGCGGATTACTGTCCGGTGGTCTCCCCCCGTA
Organism: Platyplectrum ornatum; assembly: GCA_016617825.1. Taxonomy (NCBI): domain Eukaryota; kingdom Metazoa; phylum Chordata; class Amphibia; order Anura; family Limnodynastidae; genus Platyplectrum; species Platyplectrum ornatum. Next base: position 9,884 of record JABWIB010000468.1, read on the forward strand.
CGTCTGGAAATCTGCATAATGCATATGGGAGCTCCAGGTACTGCATTTGGTTATCCAAACACAGGACTTTCTCTGAACTTGATCCATTGTCATTATGAAAAATCCCATGTGGAAGGAAAGGGGAGCAATATGTGTATTAAACCTGGGAACTGGATAGAGAAGAAGTCTATCTGTGATATAAGAAATTATTTATAAAGAAGGTCTGGTTCATGCAAACTCCCATAGCAATATTACATCAGTGACACAGTTTTTTATCCTTTTTTTTGTCTCCATTGACCATACTTAACATTACAAAAAATGGATTTTCATTATGCTAGATTAGTGAGATTAATCTACACATGAAACGTTTGTAGCAATAGTTGATTAATTGTCATGGGTACCTCAGTACCCTTCATCCTATGGTCAACTCTTGTCACTGCAGTTCCAAATTTTCTCACTAGATGGCAACCTGCATGTAAAAATTATTGTTTCATTTCTAGATGATTCCTTAAATCAATACTAACTCTGTTTGCTTTTCTGGGACAAAAACAATATTTGCTTTGCAAATACATAAAATAAATACAGATATCATCAGTATTAACATAAATGAATTGCGCTTTAAACATATTGCACTTTAAAAATGCACTTGTACAAGAAGGAAGTGGGTCAGTATTAAGATCATGACAGAGCGCCTCTTCTACATCTCCTTTGTTGCAAAACTATGAAATCCCATTTACTTCATGAAACATTAATCTAATTCCGAAAAGAAATCTTTAGTTAAGGCTGATAGTTATAGCAAAGAAACATGACCCATTCCTCCAAGTACAATATACTCTATTCCTGAGATTCCAGCAATCAGTTACTATGGCAACCACAATTGTATGAGACAATTGGCTACTATGATAACCACCTGTGTATGAGACAATCAGTTACTATGGTAACCACCTGTGTATGAGACAGTGAGTTACTATGGTAACCACCTGGGTATGAGACAATCAGTTACTGTGGTAACCACCTGTGTATGAGACAATCAGTTACTATGGTAACCACCTGTGTATGAGACAATCAGTTACTATGGTAACCACCTGTGTTAAAAAAAGAAAAATGCTTTTCAAAGATCAGTTAGTTCAGTAAAACCAGATGAGTGACAGCAGGACGCTTAGGAGTGGCATATTATGTACCTGATGTAATGGGTCATGTTGGAGGGTCTGGTATAGTATTAGCAGCTTTATTCTTCCTACCATCTGTAAGATCTAGAAGAATGTATGAGGCTCTATGAAGGTGGGGTTTAAACCCAAGATTTAATACAAATAATGGCACCTGCCTATCATTGCTGAAATCCATAGTATATTCTATATATAGTCCCGCTTTAGGGGAACCGTCCCACTGTCCCTCCCTCCGCTAAGGCGGTTTTTTTCTATAAAATGCCGATTTGCCGTTATCGTTTGTTCTGGGCAGGGGGCAGGACATGTGTGTCCCTCTCCATGCCCGGCAAATGTTGGGAGGTGTGGGATTGATAAAACAAATGACATAATCAAACCCTGTCCATGCTTAGCATCATTATAGACAGTATTAATAAACAGCGCTTAGCACTCCTACATAAAGTGCTGTATTCAGCTTTTTTCCATAAATTGTGTCAGTTCAGCCCAGACTATATCCCTGCCCATCCATCTTTGGCCCCAGCTTCTTGCTAAGGGGCCTGAGCCTGCCACGTTACACCTCTGACTGTATTTCAAATGTGGGTGCAAATGTGCAATAAAAACTGGGGTGACAAATATATAGGAGTGAACTATATCCTATATATTCAGTCCTAGCATACGTACGCACACTGCGCTCATTCTCTGTCTCACAATCTGCACGAAATATAAATGAAACTCTTTATATTCTGCAGAATAATTGATACCTAATACGTGACTATGATACGACTCTACTTCTGCAATGTCTTAAGTTATTTGGCACTTGTGTGTTTTCCTGATGGATGAGACATCAAGTCACCGGACCAGCCCGAAATACTGATGAGGAACATAGCACGTAGATGTCACTCCTGCAAATAGATGAGATCCAGTGATCTCACATGTGACATCAGTTATCACAAACTACTTCAATAACACTAGAAAGACATTTTACTGAAACAGGTGGCAATATTATACTATTCTGCTGTAATTATTGTCATTCATGTTTGAAATGCTTATTGTAATATGCATGCTATTGTGTACCAATGGTAAGAAGGTAAGTATACTGTTTTGAAAAACCTATATAAAATGTATTCTTTAAAATATATATAAAATATAAAAATATTTAATGCACTTTGAAGTGTTTTCATTATATTATAGGTACAAAGTACAAACTGTACAAAGTTTAGACAGAAAGTTGTACATTCTATTATACTCCTCTATTACTAAACAAGTCTGCCACACATCTGCCAGCTGCTAAAGTATCAGCGTGAGTGATATGACTGAACACAGCAACAAACTCTAACATGAGAAAGAGAATAAGCGGAGCCCATTCAGAATCAAGACCAATAAACTGAAAGAGAAGGTAGAGGGAGAGAAGACTGGGTGCAGCTTTCAACAGACTCATATAGGAAGGTGAGGGGGGGGGCTTATTAGAGTGGATCCAGACTTTAAAAGTAAGTGCACATGTGCAGTCTACAACGTTCAACTAATGGGTCAGATTCCTTTCCATCAGCGGGGCAGGTGAAATGTGTACATCAAGTACGACTGGTGGGAAGTGTTATGGTGGTATTCATACAGTAAGGGATGGGCTCAGCCTTTGTGATTCTAACTTCCACCCTATCACCATTTTATATGAGGCTATGGTTAAGGTGAGTGTCAGCTGGTGGAAGCGAGTGGCCTCTCCTCACCTCACCTTTAGGGATTTTTGGATACAGTGACCAAAGCATTAGCACAGGTCTGGATCCTCCTGGTATACTCCTAGTGGGCATTAGGAGACCTGACTGATGGGGTAATACTGGGACAATTCACCCCTCTTTCCGCATAAAGTATGAAAGTTGGGCATGGAAAAGCTTAACATTTTACAGTAGGTAGCCCGGAGAGGGGGTGGTGAGGACCTCCGCATGGACCAACTGTCATGATTGCCAATCCCTGCGGGGACCTAAGGTAGGGCTATAGTAGAGTATATGCTGAGGGAGATGCGCTCCCCCTCTTAAGAGTGGACTTTAAGACTCAGGATCCAGTCCATTAAGTGCAAAGAAAGAGACATGTCAAGAGTGATCCCAGTCAGAGAAATGAACCTAGGCCTAGAAGCAACATAGCTTTTATTCTTTTTAATGCATAAAATTGATTGGGGAGCAACCATAGAAATAAGCAGCATTAGTAAATGTACAAGCTCAACCTTGAGCTGATTCTATATTTTGATTATCTATAGTTTGTATATATTACCAACATACATGTAGTTTATAAAAACTCTCTTCTTAGTATCAAGACCTAAATACCCACATGTCCACATCCTGGGATAAAATGTCTGATCACATAAACATAATTAAAGATCTATTATGTGTATTCCTCTGAACATAATAATAGACAATTATCCACATACACGTTCAAAGGTCTCACAGTTCCTGAGCAGTATAAAACACACATATGTTTATGTAGTTGAACAAATGTTTTCAGAGGAGAGTTTATTAATAAATATTTGTTTCTTCTGGCCCTAGACTGAGGCTAGAAAGATTAAACCATGGATAATAGGAAGTTCCAAGCCTTAAACTGACTAGAACTAGAACGTATCAGATTATCATTTGCGGGCCTCTTGAACGATGATTGAACGATTATTGATAGCTTTTANAAAAAATCCGAACCACACACATGAAAGATAATCCAATTTCCAATAATTTGGAATTGGAACAATAATTGTTCTAGTGAGGGGCCAGCTATACTCTGATATTCACACTCTGCAGATGCAGGGACATTTTTGAAAGGCAGATTTTAATCTAATGAGATGACTGTGTTTCAACTCACACTGAGAAAGCATTCCCTTAACTTGCACTTTGACCAAGATAGCAAATACATTCATAAAAGTCATGCAATACAGTTGTAAGACCAGAACCCCACCTAAGACCAATCGCTTGCCACAGTCCTTTCGATACAGAATAGTATCGCACATGAGAAATCCTAAATGTAACAATTTTAATAAGAGCGGGTAATTATGCAGGAATATCCCTGTTTTGACAAGTTACCCGATCTTTACTGCTCATTACCTGATTGGATGGTGGACCATAAGGAAGAGGAAGGTTAGGCTGAGGAGAGGGTTATTAGAAGGGGAAGGTTAGGCTGTGGGAAAGTAAAGGTTATTAAAAGGGGAAGGTTAAGTTAGGCTGTGGGTAGGCAATGATCATAGAAGGGTTACTGACTCAATAATCATGAGCCCTGATTCAACTGTGCCCGAAGCGAAAAAATATTGTGTTTTTTGCTAATTAGCTTATTGAATATTGCACGCAGAAAAGTTATTAATTTGTCTGAAATTGGCTGTAAAAAAACTGGTCGAAAGGGGTGTGAGAAGCAATATAAGACAATGGGAATTTTTTTTGTTCTGTTCTGGTAAATATTCAACTTGAAAAATAGAGATGTTGACCATAGCAACAAGTAAGATTCGATTTCGTACTTTCCTATAACATACTAGAATATGTTGGGTTGCTATGGGCTACATCTCCACTGTTCCTTTCCCCCAGTTTAGTAACCCCCCCCCTCTCATTTATATTTGTCTATTTCATTGATTTAACATTCGCTAAATTACCGAATTCCCTAAAAAGAATCTTAATCATTCAAGTAAACGGCACTCGTACGTATAATTACAGAATCTTAACAGAACATACTGAAGTACTTACATGCAATCTAGAAGGTGCAATATTGCATATGGTATACAGTATAAAGGGAGTGGACACTTTTAACTGTGAAACGTGTTGATTCTATAACCTATAGGATTTTCTATCCCCTGTAGATTGTATAAATATTTACAGCACGTCTGGAAATCATTTATTTCGTTTATCCTGGAGTGAAACATGTTTTATTTTGTATGTTCTGAATTCTGTTGGCTGTGCTTCCAGTGTAATTCTGGATTATGTATCACATGGTCCAGTGAGTGCGACAAAGAGAAGTGTTAAAGAAATATCGCACTTTTTTCATCATTAAATGAAAGTTTGGAAAGTTCCTGTTCTGATTATTTCTGGGACATTGTTGTATTTTCCATTTTATTAGAGGGATATTAGAAGTCAAGTGACAGAAACATTTCATTTTACAAGTATTTCATTGCATGTCCAGTCTATTGACCTTTTAAGTAGGTGGGGTTTGTTTAATCCTTTGTTTAAAAAAACCTGTATCCCAGACATTTCCTCTTTCCTGACATAAATGAGAAAGGTGCTTTTTACTCACGTCAAGTCATATGCAGCATTGTCTTGTTACCGTTTATAAGCAGAAAGGGCGTGATAGGTTTTCAACATGATTTATGTGGTATTCAGCAAAAGCCAGAAAAAGTTTAGGATGAACTTTAGTATTTCTGCACAGGGCTTTTCTGTCAGACATTACCAATCTGAACAGGGAACGTGGGATTGTACAAGCCATGTATTCCCTACACACAGTAGAGGCGGACATTTTTGGATTGAACACATATTTTTAGAAGACAGATCCATTAGGAATTCATGTTGATTTAGTCCAGAAACCACTGCCTCTATCATTTGTAGTGAATGTGGATTTATATGTTTTATTTACATAGGCAAAAGTGCTTTAAACCTATGTATTGTAGTGGTCAAAGTTGAAGTTTAGAAGTGTAAGAACATTCAGAAGTGGAGGTATGGCTGTAAAGTAGTGGTGATATGAGCATTCAGAAGTGGTAATATAGACCTATGTAGGTGGTTCTATGGACATATATTAGTGGCGGTATGGACATATATATATAAGTGGAGGTATGGACATTTAGAGGTGGGGGTATGGGCTTTTAAAAGAGGTGGTATAGACATTTAGGAGTGGTGGTATGGACATTTAGAAGTGGTGGTTAGGCCATTTAGAAGAGGTGGTATGGATATGTAGAAGTGGTGATATGGATATGTAGAAGTGGTGGTATGGACATTTAGAAGTGATGGTATGGACATTTAGAAGTGGTGGTAAGGCCATTTAGAAGTGGTGGTAAGGCCATTTAGAAGAGGTGGTATGGATATGTAGAAGTGGTGATATGGACATTTAGAAGTGGTGATATGGACATTTAGAAGTGGTGGTATGGACATTTAGAAGTGGTG